>CAIGRB010040474.1:0-10724 GCA_903798255.1 Fraxinus quadrangulata
AATATTTGTGATCTTTCTTTGGTTAATCCTATTGTTCCAAACTATGGCTAACAGACTCATATCTGGTCATATGTACGTGGTTTTAATGTTGTTTAATGTTAATGACGAAATGTTACACAGTGTGTTCACAAAGGGAGTCTAGTCATATCTACTCATTATTTTTGTTTCTAACCTTCTCTCTTTTATTACTTAAAATTCAGATATGTGTTATGACTTCAACGAAAAATAACAAGTAGATATTAAAGATTGCAGAATCAACCACCAGCACATTAAAGATTGCAGAAAATAACGAAAAAGAAAACCACCAAATACGTTTGCCCCTTTAAAGGGGAAGGGAGTTCAAGAGAATGAATTATCTACGTCTCCCTTTGAGGCTCTACAATCGTAGAACTGCCTCTTGCACTATAAGAAAACTATCAATACAAGGATTGTTGGGTTTTTTTTTTTTTTTTGTTGATACCCAATAAATCTAGGGGCTATGATATTTATTGTTTAAGTTAGTTTTATAGGCTTCGATCGAAGATTGAATTAACATCACGAGATGGGATCCAAATCAAAAAGCTCGACCTAAGACTTAATGGACCATTTAAGTAATAAATTATGTGAAAATTACCCAAAACCCTAATTTTCAAGATCCATATTCAAAAATCAAATCTTAAGTTTCACTTTTCAAAAATCATATATTTTATTTTAATTAATATTTTTATAAAATGGATATATTTATAAAATATATATACTCCAATACATACATCCCAAACCCTAATAATCCTCACACTCATCTCTCTCTCTCTACCACAACCCGTCTCCTCCCTCCACACTCTCTCTACACAATTGCCTTCGCCCGCCGACTCTGCTCGCCGTCTATCCTCCTCTCCCTTCTCTCATCTCAGTCCTGTCTCTTTTCTGATCTCCCTCTCCTCCATTGCTGTCGCCGCAGCACCCCGATTGGATGTGAGTGCCGCCCCCATCACAACGACGATCGCCTACGATCGCCTTCGTAATGAAGAAAAGATGGCTCGACGAAGCTAATCCGTCGGCTCCGCTGCAAATACTGCGAAGAGTGGTGATTAGTATCACCGCTCGAAGCTGATGTGTGCTTCGCTTAGTGGGTCTACTACTGTCAAAGATTTGTTATTCTTTGAGTTCTGATGGACCCGATTTTGTGGGTTTGGATGATGTTCTGTGGTGGTGGCGGTGTTTGTGGATTTGGCGATTGGAGTGGGTTTTATTTAATTTGGCAGTAGTTTTGGTAGTGTTGGGGGAAGGTTCAGTTGGTGGTTGTGCAGGTGGTGGTTGTTGTGGTGTTGGTGGTGAGGTTGTGGTTTGACTGTAGAGGTGGCGACGACGTCGGTGGTGGTTTTTGGTGTTTCGTGTTTTGTTGGTGGTGGTTTGTGATATTGGCTGTAGTGGCGAGATGTTGGTTCTGTTGGTTCTGGCGACATCAGTGGTGATGGTTGTGTTGGATGCTGTAGTGGCTGTGGGTTTAGTGGTTGTGGGGGCGGTGATGTTTGGTGGTGATGGTTTTTGGTGCGGTGGAGGTAGAAGTGGTTGTTGGTGGCGATGGCGTAGTCGGCCATCGTGTGAGGGTGGTCACAAGTGGAGGTGGAGACATTGGAGGTGGTGTTGGTATGTGACCCAGTAGTTGACTTGTGACCAACTATTTGGTCACTTGTGACTAATTATTTAACTGTGATATTTAAAATTCGATAATTTGTGACCTTAAAATTCGAACGATGAATCACAATTAATTAAGTTGTGATCGAAAAATTAATCTCTGACCTATAAGATTTTTGATTTGTGACCGAAAAATAAGTTGTGACCAATAATTTGATAATACGTGACCAATGAAATAAACTGTGACCTATAAGATTTTTGATTTGCAACATCGAAATAATTTGTGATCTAAAAAATTTTTGATTTGTGATCAATAAACAAATTGTGACCTATAAAATTTTTGAACTATAATCGTAAAATAATTTGTGACGTCAAAATCATGATTTATGACCGAAAAATAATATGTGACTAACTAAATTGTGAATCTGTGACCATATTATATAAATTTATGACGGTCACTAGAGTAGTCGCCTGAAAATTCCATCAGAACGATCGCCGAAGAAGTGTAGTGGCTGGAACAATCACTGGAATAGTCCCCAGAGCAGTAAGGATGGTGGAGGTGTGGTGGGTTATGTATATATGTGTGTGTGTGTGTGTGTGTGTGTGTGTGTATGTGTGTGTGTGTGTGTGTAAAATATCTGATTTTAAAAATTTGAAATTTATTTTCTTACTTTTGAAATAGTATATAGTAAAAATAGTAGAAATGAATTTTTTCCATAAATTATTGAATTAGTTGCTCCTCTCCATTATGAGCGAAGGCCCATTTGCACCCTCTTTGGCCCATTTTGTCTGTGCACTAGATTGGTTGCTTATATGTTTTGCCTTTCAAATGAATTGGCCAAATGTAGCAATTGAGAAAAACATAAGGCGGTCATTTCTTCTTTTTGAGCAAAACAGCCGCGTCTTTTTTTCTCCCTTCGTTTTTATGAATGAGCAGCCACCTTCTCATTTTCTTTGTGAGATATTTCCTTTGTGGATTCTTTGGCAACCTTTGTGGTATTTTATGGTCGAGCTTATTGGCTTGCCCTAAACTTTATGGTTGTCGAAGGTGTCGGGTTGCACTTGGAGCTTCCTTGGTGGTGTAATATTTTTCAACATTTTGGTATCAAGGCCGAGGTCTTAGTGTTCTTGGTGTGGGAAAATCATCAAGAAGAAAAAGGGTTTCCAAGCTGTGCCAAAAACAGTACGAAAAAAACTATAGATAAGTTTTACCCGCGGCTGCAACTCCTTTTTTCTGCTAAATCAGGCGTTACTAGCTGTATTCTAGACATGGTGTTACTGGCTGTATTCCGAACCTAGTGTTACCTTTGTGTTTTGTGCAGTTCGCTGAATGCGGATAGGCTTGCCATTGACTTTGTAAGTGTTGGGGTACTATTTTTCAGTGGCTGCAATTGCTAAAAGTTTTAGGGTGAATAGTGTTAGCCCTAAAGTTGTAAAGTTTGCATCTTTCATTAAATTGTGGATCGCAATTGGTCCGCTCGGTTCTTTCTTTTTATTATTGTAGTTAGGGCTATCATGTGGGGTAGCCATTTACCTTTTCGTATTAGAAGTCATCGGGTGGGAATGTCATTAGGTTTGAGGTTATCGTGTGAGATAACCATTACATGTTGCTAGAATTAGGATATTATTTATTAATTCGTGCCTTCAATATTTCATGAATTTGATAAATTACATTATGTGTGAGCTTGATAAATTGTGCTTTAGATTTTTTATTTATTTTTTTGGTTAATTTCATTGTCATATTTTTGTCATTAGGATTGCCCGTGACCTTAGAAAAGTATGATTAGCTATTCTATGTGATTTGTGCCCCTACTTTGCTTGTGATTGTTGTTTGATTGCATTTTGTATTTTTGTACATTTTTTGGTAAAATGATAATTCATTTTGAGTTGGATATTTTTAATGACAAATGTGATTTTTCGATTTGACAACAAAGATGAAAGACATTCTTAATCAACAAAAAGTTTCTAAGACTATTGATGGTACATGTTCTACAACTTTAACTGCAGATACATGATGAATGAGCTTATGCTTTTATTATTTTACATCTTTCTGATGGTGTTTGGAGAAAAGTTGGTAAACATGATTCTATATAAAAAGTTTTGAGAAAAATTGAAAGATCTTTATTTGTTAAAATCTATTCCAAATTTGCTTTTTCTACTTGAAAGTTTTTTCATTTTCAAAATCAACTATTCAAAAGATTTGGAAGAAAATTTGGATGCCTTTAATAAATTGGTTCAAGATATTACAAAGAATAGACAAAAAGTGCCTGCATAGAATAAAGTTAGTGTAATGCTTCGACCCACATGAATAGAAACGTTATTAGAACAGTTGTACTTTAGTCATTTTTTTGCAGAATGCATAAAGATTTGCTTTAAAATTTAATTATTATTTTTAACAAAAAAAAACAATTTAATACTAAAAGAAACAATTTCAGATAAAAAAAAAAGTTTTAGAATGATTTTCATGCATGTACAAATTATTGACTTGAACACTTTGAACAATAAATAAAAATGCCGTTTTGCTTTTCCTTTTCAATCGGCAAATGTAAAAAATAAATTCGTTTATATAGTTATCAATTTCAAAACTTCACGGAAATTTAAGGGAAGGTAGGAAACTTATTATAGTATGACATAACCAAAAATCGGCTTCCGTTGACAACATATGAGGTATTAAAATATTTTTCAAGATCCTGCAACGATTCAATTTGGAAGATAACAAACACTGTTTACTTAAAGTGACATATAAAATTCTACAGATATCGAATTGACATAATTTCATATTTACGCAGTAACTAACCCATGAGGTTATCAAACTTCACTAGTTTCGTCCAAAATTTCAAATAACGATCGAATTATGAATTTTTGAAATCAAGGGCAGAAGCCGAAATTTTAATAAAAGCAGCAACACTAAATCTTATCGCTAACATTTTCGTGAAACGATAACTTGTAAGTTAATTTCTATAACACATAACTACTTTTAAACATAACTTATTCATAAAAATATTTTTAGAATAGTTCCACATTTGATGTTCATAGAAATCTATTTATTAAGAAAAAAAACATAAACGTTTCATAATTGAATTAAAACATTAAGTCACCGATTTCTCCATAGTACGTTGCATCTTTATCTATTATCATCCACGCCCAAGCAAAGCAAATCAACCTGTAGGAAGGAATTAACCCATGAGTTTGAAACTTAATATATATCACCGTTGCATTTCATTATCAAATTAGAAAATTCGAACTATAGATTCATACCATTGTACGTAGATGGATTTCCACTATCATAACACGTAGAGACGGAGAATGATCATTCAAACTATAGTAGTGCCGAAGCACCGTACCCGAAAGCACCAATTCATTCATACTTTAAGGAAAATTTATAACTTGAAAACGAAATAATCACTAACACCTCTACTTATCTTGGTTTTCTTGAAATATAAATGAACAAAATGTGTAAAAGCTTTTCTCGTTCACACCCTTGCTATTTCTTTAAACTTTACTTAACATAAAATATGTTTTTTCAGAGAAAATAAGAGTAATTTCGGATTTGAGGGGAGGTGTAGTTAAAAAATGATTTCCTTACCTCCCGTTTTAGCGAGTAACTAAATGTGAGAGTTGTACTATTATTAATTTTGTAAAATCGAGTCTTTAACTAGGAATTTCAAGAGTTTGAAGCCCATAAAAAAATTCTTATAAAAAGTTTTATAAAACATTTACAAAATAAAAAAATAATAAAGAAAATGAATTGTTCATATGATTGTAACTTATCTCTATGAATGCCCACAAATAAAACAATTATTCCATCCATTTAACTTGGTATAATTGTTCTTAATGTGAAAAAATAAGGAGTTTTTTTTTTAATTCAAAAATAATTTTATAAAATATTTTATAAAAACATCTGCATGATAATTCGAACTTAGGTTGCCTATATAAAATACCATGTAGATGACCATTGCGGCAACCCAATTATTTATTAAATATTTGTAATCAAATTTACTTAAACCTAATGTCTTAAATTATTGGACTTTTAAATAACTTATGGCTTGTAATTTCATAACATTAAATGGGCCCAGCTTCCATAGCTTGTTTCTTAAATGAGTTATATCAACCAAGTTAAGAATATAAAATTCAGGACCTTACATCCCTCACATCTTAAAAAAAAATTTCATCCTTGAAATTACCTTAAATTAAACAAACAATATCAGATACTTGGTTTTCATTTTTGCTTTTGTTTCCCACGTGACTTCTTTTATCCCATGATGTCGTCACCGAACCTTAACTAATGACATTTTTTAGTCCTTAATTTCTGCACCTTTCTATCCAAAATAGCAATTGGAACTTCTTCTTATGATAAGTCTTTCTGAACATCTAATATTTGATATTTTACCATATGACTTGGATTGTGTACATATTTTCTTATCATAGGCACATGAAACACATCATGTATGATAGAAAGTTCAGGTGGTAGAGCTAATCGATACGATACGCTATGCTACCAACCTTTTCAAGAATTTCAAAAGGTCCTAAATAATGCGGTCTCAACTTCTATTTCTTACCAAACCTTAATACACCCTTTATAGGTACCACTTTCAAGAAGACCTTTTCACCGACTTGAAACTCCAAGTCTTTTCTTCTGGTATCTGCATAGCTCTTTTGTCCATCTTGCACTGCCTTTATCCTGGTACGGATCTTATCAATGGCTTCAACCGTCCTTTCAATGACCTCGGGTCCCAAAACTCTTTTCTCCGACTTCATCTCAATGAATAGGTAATCTGCATCTTCTACCAGAGAGAGCTTTATACGGTGCTATTCTAATAGTTGCTTGAAAACTGTTATTATATGCAAATTCCACCAAAAGTATATACGATTTCCAATTGCCTCCCAAATCCAGAACACAAGCTCTTAGCATGTCTTCCAAAGTTTGAACGATCATTTCATATTGACCATCAGATTGAGGATAATACGCCGTACTAAAGTTCAATTTTGTTCCCATAGCTCATTGTAAGCTCTTCCAAAACTTAAACGTAAATCTCGAATCTCTATCAGACACAATAGAGACGAGGACACCATGCAATCTTACAATTTCTCTAATGTACAACAAAGCTAGTTGATCTAGGCTAAATGTCATTTTCATTGGAAGAAAATGAGCTGATTTGTTAGACGATAAACTTTTATCCATATAGCATTATGTCCTCCTGCTGACTTCGAAAATCCTACCACAAAGTCCATTGCGATATTCTCCCACTTACATTTAGTTATGTCCATTGGATTTAACATCCCCTTTGGTCTTTGATGTTTATTTTAACTTGTTGACACACTATGCATTTTGTCATAAATAGGCCTATATTTCTTCCAAAATGTATGTCGAAGATGATACATTTTCCTATTACCATATGTGCGGTGTACGTGGTGAAATGAGTTTTTTCCAATATCTCATTCCTTAAAACTTCATCTTTAGGCACACAAAATCTTCCTTTAAACATCAGTGCACGATTCGAAGTTATTTCAAAATCCTTTCTCCTATCAGTACCAATGTTTGTCCTAATCTTCTACAAGAATGAATCTTTACCCTGTGTTTCTATGATCTGATATCTGAGAGTAGGTTGAACCACCAAAGTTGCTAAACGAGTGGTAACTTGCTCTAGTGTGGTAACCACTTCGATTGGAAAGTTTTCCAAGTCTTTGATCAATTTCGAGTGGTAACTTGCTCTAGTAGTAGGTAATGATGCTAACTTTTCCATCGACTTTCTACTTAGAGCATCGACAACAACATTAGTTTTGCCCAAATGGTAATAAATAGTGCAATCATAATCCTATACTAGCTCTAACTATCGTCTCTGTCTCATACTCAATTCTTTCTGTGTGAAGAAATATTTGACACTCATATGATCTGTGTAAATATCGCACTTTTCTCTATATAAATAATGGCGCCATATTTTTAATACATGAACTACCGTCGCAAGTTCTAGATCATGCATCAGGTAATTCTGGTCATGTTACTTCAATTACCTTGACGCATAGGCAGTTACTTTTCCATAGTGCATCAATACGGATCCCAACCCTTGTTTGAAAGCATCACTATATATAACAAATCTTTCTGAACCTTCGGGTATTGTTAACACGGGTGTTGTAATTGATCATTGTTTTAGCTCCTGAAAGCTTTGCTCATATTTATCTGTCCATTGAAACTTTATTCATTTCTTTGTCAATTGCGTCATTGGTCCATCTATTTCGGATAATCCTTTTATAAATTCCGATAGCACCCAGCTAATCCTAAAAAACTTCAAATTTCACCAACGTTAGTCGGTATATTCCAATTAGCTACTGCATCCACTTTTACTGGATCTAGTTCAATTCCTTGGGCAGTAACTACATGACCGAGGAATCCAACTCGCTCAAGCCAAAATTCACACTTTTTAAATTTGGCATATAATCTTTCCTTACATAGTACTTCTAACGCTATTCTAAAATGTTTCTCATGTTATCTTTTCTATTGGAGTATATCAAAATATCATCAATGAAGACTATGACAAATTGATTCAAATATGATGAAATACACAAATCATTAAATTCATGAATACTGCTGGTGTATTTGTCAAACCAAATGGCATAACTGTGAACTCGTAATGTCCATAATGAGTTCTGAAAGCCTTCTTAGGTATATCAATCACCTCATTTAATTGATGATATCCAGATCATAAGTTGATCTTGAAAAATACCTTAACCCCTTTTAGTTGATCAAACAAATCCTCGATTCTCGGGAGATGATATTTATTCTTGATGGTCAAATGGTTCAACTCCCGATAGTCAATACACATCCTCATACTTGCATATTTCTTCTTTATGAACAACACTAATGTGTCCCATGGTGATATGCTTGGTCGAATAAAGCCAATGTCTAACAATTTTTGTAACTAAATTTTCAACTCTTGAAGTTCCTTTTGAGCCATTCTATATGGGGCTTTAGATAATGTTGTTGTTCAGGGAACTAGATCTACTGTGAACTCCACTTGTCTATTTGGTGAATTACCATATAGATCCTCTGAAAACACATCTATAAATTCTTGTACCATTGGTATGTCCTCAATCTTTCTCATCGCCTGTTTTTCTCCTGTGATGTTAACTAGAAATCCTTGATATGTTTCTTTTCTCAGCATTTTCTCAGCTTTCAAGGCTAATACTAGTTGGAGACATTTGGTCTTTGTTCTAGGAAATGAAAATTGTTCTTCTCCTGATTTCTGAAAAGACGCTTGCCTTTCTCTACAATAGATGATTGCATAATTACATCACAACCAATATATGTCCAAAATCACATCAAAATCTTTCATCTCCATCAGATACAAATTAGCTTCTAATGTTTTTTTCCTTAATTTCAAGATTCACCGACCTAGCTAATTGATTTGTATTCAATGTTATGCCTGAAGGGATGCTAACTTCTTGTGTATTATCATTAGTTGTACTAGATTTAGCAATGAAAGACATTGATACAAAAGAATGAGTAGCTCCAGAATCAAACAGTACATAAGCAGGTGTATCAAATATCAGTAAAATACCTGCTATTGCGTTTGAGTTCTCCTCTACATCTTTCTGAGTCAATGTAAAAACTCGTGCTTTTCCCTTTTTGTTATAATCACTGTTATCATCATTCTTTTGAGTAAATATGGGAAAATCCTTAGCAATATGTCCCGATTTACCACACCGAAAGTAGGCATTCTTCCCATACAATTATTCACCAATACCACACTTAGGACACGGTGCTACTACAGCTACAATGGCCGTAGTGGCACTAGATTCGATATTAGATTTCTTATTCTTCCATTTGCCCTTACCTTTGTCTTGACCACTCCATTTTCTCTTTCCAAATTATCCTTTATCATGTTGCTTGTACAATTGACTGTGTTGCTTTTATTAGCGTTCTGATACCAAATAGCGTGAGCTCATTCTAATATCTCATGATATGATGTAAAACGATGTGACATAAGAATCATGCTTAGGTCTGGGTTTAACCCTTGCTCGAACCTTTGAGTCTTCTTAATTTTCGTGTCAAGCAAGTGTGTAACATACCTTGAGAGTTGATCAAACTTTCACTCGTAATCAGTCAGGGACATATTAACCTGCTTAAGTTGAATGAATTCACTTTCCTTAAAATCTCTTAGAGACTGAGGAAAATACTATTTCATCATTTCCAGCTTAAATTGTTCTCAAGTTAACGCTAATTGCTGCTCTGGGTCCTAGTTTGGGACATCGAATTCCTCTAGTGACTTGTATCACCGGTAAACATAAACTTTGCATACTGGACCTTTTGGGCATTAGTGCAGTCTATGAATCAAAAAATTCATTCTAACTTACGAAACCACTCCTCAACTACTAGTGGACCATATGTTCTATCAAAAGTAGGTAGCTTATACTTTTGAAATAACTCAACTATCGAAGTATTAGTTGGAAAAGTAATATGAGATGGTTGTATGAGTGGAGCTTGATTCTCATTCAGCCTGACAAGATCTTAAACCACTTGCAGAAGGTCCCTTATCAAGTTGTTCTTATTTTCTCGAGAAATTTTCCTCAAAATCTAGGTAAGCTCGAATATCTATCTCCTTACATAATTACTTATCCTAACATTTTGTCTTCTCCCAGCCATATGTCATCTACAACTTTAATTCTAGCCCAATACATGTTTTTTTATACAATACATTTTCTTTTTCAAATTACATTTATTTTTGCAAATAAAAATATACATAAAGAAAATGCAGAGAATGTACCATAATATGAAAAATAAATCATAATTTCTTTTTCATAATATGAATTTTAACTTTACTTAGTTGAAAATAACTAGGTCATACAATGAGGTCGACTAATGGATGCGAGATGCCATTGAGTGCCTTAAATATTTCATTTTTCTCATTTTAAATATCATACTTTGTACGCTAAATCTACATAATCGACCAAACTCGTGCTCTGATACCGTGCTGTAATGTTCCATATGAACCGAAATGTTACTAGAACAATTGTACTTTAGTCATAAACTTAAAATTAATATAACAATTTAGTAAGTAAATTTTAAAGTAAATCTTTATGCATTCCGTGAAAAATATAGTTTATTAAACTAA
>CAIGRB010040488.1:9122-35391 GCA_903798255.1 Fraxinus quadrangulata
CTATAATGGAGAGGTATGAGTAACTTTGATAAGGATGTAACACCAAAAGCTGTAGATGATATAAGGCAAGTACGCCTTTAATGAAATAATGAAGGCCACTATGAAAATTATTGATGAATATAGCGCAAGCAATGATATAAGAGGCAAAATAATTGAGCATCATGTAGTTGTATAAATAGAAGTCTTCGGGCTAGAAGAAATGAAGAATCAATTGAGCACTCAAACTGTGAGATAGCCAAAAATATTTTGTCATTGATAAAAAATTTGTATATCAATTTGCTTTGAATAGATAAATATTTTATTTACATTCCAATTATCTAAAAAGATAGAAATTTAGAGATAGAATTTGAATTCTAAATCTTTATTCCCATAGATTCTTGAAAGATCCGATAGAAGATTTCTTTTTTATTTTAGCATCAGACAGGGTTTTTCTTTAACCAAAGTTTAAAAAATTATTCTTAAAAATGATACAGTGAAGAGCAAGTAGTTGAAATAGCAATAATCTTGCGTTGGTAGAAGGCCGTTCAAGGGAGTTGATTGCAGATTCAGAACTCAGAAGGTCTCTCAGTTCTGAGAATAAGGAACCAGATCAAAGTTAAGGTAAAACTACTAGTTTTTGCTAAAATTAGAATAAATTTTTCTAAAATCTTAAAGAATCGTAGGGATTATTTTTATGATGTTTTGTTATATCTTTATAAAATCAATGTTTATTTGATTATCTGTTGTTATAATTTTGCTTACATCTATAATTTAAGATGCCGGGATATACTGTTCAAGGATTAAATAAAATGATAAAAAAATAAATGATATCGAATCTTTGCTGGAAAATATGAATATATTATCTAAAGAATATGATAAGCTTTGGAAAAAACGTGATAATTATATTACAAGATGTTCTAATTTATTAGATCATATGATGAATTTATATATTTTAATTCGAAATAGGAAAATAGAAGTTAGAACTAAATTTTAAAACAAGCCTAAAAGTTAGGAATCTAAGATGCAATATATAACAACTCATTTCATTAAGGGTAATATAGACTTTTCATGGAAATGTCAAATATTATGTTTGACTAAGACCAATTATAAAAATCTCCCAACAAAAGTTGATCTATGAGGGTTTGGTGGTGGTATTTGTGGGTGCCGATTTTAACGGTAAATGGACGGGAAAATTGGTGTACGAGGAGCTTGGTTCTAAGAACCACCATTTGAAGAGCGAAGGAGAAGTAGCAGCATCTTATAACCCTTGTTTGAGCATTCTTGAACCTGCGCTTTCTCTAAATTGCTTGCCATAAAATGCAGCCAAACGCGATATAAATGTACAATTTGTCCTAGCTGGACACTTATAAAACTTCCTTGTCATGTCAGCAACTCTTTCAATGAAATCCTTTCGAGGGATGAAAGAGTCAAGTTTTGAAATTTTAGCTATAATGGGGAAAGATGGGATACTCTTTCAGGAAAATTTATTTGTTACAATAATGGAGGGCTCAAACAATTGCAAAGTAACATCGGTTTTAAATTCGTCCAAAGATTATCATTTTTTTTGAGTAATATTATTTATAGTGAGTGACTATAATAATCATCGTATATGACATCTTACGTTGCATAACATTACCAAAAGTTATAAATTTTTGAAATTATGAAAAATATGCCACATAGTATGAATAACATTATACATTTTTTTTCTCATTTAAATTTGCTCAAATTGGAAAGTTATGCACTAATACGTCTACATGAACAAATCAAAATCAAGAAACAGAACAGTGTTCATCCCCAATTGACCCCAGAAACATTGCTTGATACAAAAAGGAAGTTAACATAGAAAATCATTATATATTCTGCATAATTTAATTTAAAATAGAGAATTGCTTCCTACATTATTAAAGGACTCAACAAATTCGAAAATTTCTTGCCACCATACACTAAGAGTACAAATCCCAGTTCCAATAACAAATACATGCATATTCCAACATGAAAAGGTTACAAAAAATGAGGACAAAAGTCATTATCCAACTATCCAAGGTGAGTGAGTATCCTTGACAATTACCAAGTCCCACGAGTAGGAGAAGCAACATGGTGGAAAACGAGCTGTATGGAAATTTATTACTAGCTTGTGCCAAAAATTGCAGTCCTTGTCTTTGTAGAGAATGATAATCAAAACAAACAGGCTGTTCAAATCTCCACTTCAACCTCATCAAAACTGTGATCATAAGTCTCGTATGAATAATCTTCATCAAGATCTTCCATTGTTTTGCCATATATGAACTGTTTCGTTCCCATTGTGGTGAAAGGCATTAAGCCAAATGCACGAGAAGTCTTGATCTCGCGAGCAACCTTCCTCTGGGCCTTAGCACTGATTCCAGTCTGAAACAAGGGAAAGAGTTAACACAAAAGAATAAATAAAAATAAAAAATCAGTCCTATTCCACTTATTAAGTAAATTCTTTAGGTTAACACGCTCTTAAGTTATTTTACCTTGCTCCTCTTAATGAGGATGCCAGCCTCCGTGATGAAGTTGGCAAGAAATCTGACATTCTGACCAGAAACTTTACAGAGTCAGTTATTTTATGTTAGAAAAGACAAATAATCGTACAAATTTGGCATGTTGTTAAAAGGTCGTAGCATGAAACTTCACCAAAATAATAAAACGAGGTAAAGATTCAAAAGCTACATATGAAAGGTTTTAAGCCACAACTGAAATGCAGGACACTTAAGACAAAAGTGAAATCATGACTTCCTGAATTGCCTTTGCTAGCATAACGAACAAGAAACCACTCAAGTGCTCATTGATCAATTTAAAACAGAAAGAAAGACAAGAGTAATGTATTGCCCTGTCAGAGAAGTTGGAGTAGAATGAAATGACTATGGAGCCAAAGCCAAAGTAACATATAAACGTATCAGAAAACTTGAAGTGGAAAAAAATGTATGTGGTTATGGTCAGACAAGAACATGATTTATTTCAAAATATTTGACCGTCTACCCATGAATCCCCCCAATAAACTAGGCCACAGATAACTTCAATTTAAAGCTACTTTAATACAAGGAATTTTTTTTTTTTTTTATCAATATCCTTCCAAATAAACATATGCATCCAACTGATTAAGATGATAACAATAAAACACTTCAAATAAAAAAATTGCAACTTCCAATCACTTAGAGCCGCTATTCATTACATCAAAACTCTCTTATGAATTCAAGAGTATTGAGGCTAAGTATCAAATTATAAATTAAATCGCGACCAATAATGAGCAAACTCATCACATTGAAGCAAAAATCAAATGCAGCAATCTTGATCAGTGAGATATGTAAGATTAATTTGTGACAATACTCGTATCAAATTATAAGTTAAATCACAACTAATAATGAACAAACTCATCACATTGAAGCAAAAATCAGATACAGCAATCTTGATCAGCGAGATATGTAAGATTAATTTGTGAGTTCATTCAGAATCATAAAATATCAGTCCCTTCCTCGACATTATTTCTAAACTCAAAGCTCCACCTCACTCCACTCCGTTACTATGTTCGGTTCTTTGTTAAACTACACTAAGTGTATGCTTGGAGTGTTTCCCAAACATGCTCTAGGATTTAAAGCAACTATATGCTTAGCAACTACCACATTCTATGTTGTTTTCTATTCATCCCTCCCTCTTCTAACATGTTCCACCAAGGACACATCACTCTTCATGAACAGGAGCTTCTATAGACAACTCCACTACACTCCAGCAAAACAGAAAAGAAAATTAAGTCCAAATTTTATACCAGCCATCAATTGTACACATTTACACGTTCAAATTCTCAACAGAAATAATATTTATGAGTAGCAAACAAAAATCCGCACCCTGAAATCAGCTTTACGTAAAACTTCCTCCGATGTCGTTTCAAACTCATTCCTTTTATAGGGCTTGCGAATTCCAGGCTTTCTCAGGTCAAGATCCTGAATAGACCAATGGAAGGGAGAGAGGTAAACATGAGATTACTAAATGCAATAACAAAATAAGATAAGGAACAAAATCATATCAAGAAGCTGAAGCATACCAGGTTAAACAACATCAAACTGATTTTCTGTTACCTAAGGGGATGTAGAACTCAACACATAATCAAAAGTTGAACATGTTAAGGTGACATGACAAACATCTTGTACTAGTCACACCTTTTTCTCAGTAAGTAACACTTGCAATTGTTGACAAAAACAGGTTAGAATCTCCCAACAGGTCAATGAATTTTTTCCTTCAAATATGAGTTATCATATAGAAAATAACATTTTTTTAAGACCATATGTGAATTGCTTCAAATAAACTTTAAGAAGCATAATTATCAAGTAAAGGAAAAAAAAAGATATAAGATGCACTTAATTCGCAAACAATGATCCATCATGGCGATGTGTAGTCAGACCATCCCAGTGCATCATTCAACCCTGGGGTATATAAAATTAGGGTACCCAAAGATTCACATTTGGCCTGTGTAATTTACGTGGAAAATTCAAATTGATATTTTCCCAGTCTTCTCAAACTCTTAGTCGTTTCTTTGAATCAGAATTCAAGGATAGATAATAACGATGTCTAGAAAGTACACAGAAACAAATGCAATATAAGAAAACATTATTCAAAACAACTGTCACAAATCCCACTTTAAGATTCATACCTTGATATCATAAGTGTTCCCAGTCCAGAAATTCATATCTGGTCTGTAAGCATAATCATCTTTACTTATTTCATCAGGATCATAATCAAAGTAGGTGGCTGCTTTCTTCAATTTTTCATCCATCCCATCAGACAATGTATTGAAACTCTCATCTAGACCATCCAAGAAATTAGATCTGTTTCCAACATTGAATCTAGATCCAAACCCAGATAGGTCATGCCCCTTCTCAACCTTATCAAGCTTTTGATAAAAGGAACTCAAAGTTGGACCACTCCTGGAAGCATCACTAAAAATCCTTTGCTCAAATTCTTCAGAAGACTCAAATGAGTTAGAATTCTGTTTGTCACTGATACCTGTATAAATATAAGACTAGACTGCCTCAGAGCCAACATTTTCAGATGTAAATATAAAAGAGATTTTGCACTATAAAGGCGCTACAGTTACAAGGAATTATCTTTCTACCTGATCATCGATGAAAATAATTGAGACTTTCAACAAATATAAGATCTTTTAACATTTCATTTAAAGCTATAAAATGTATGAAAAGGTCTCCCTTCGCGTTTCAAATCTAATTGATATTTCTTCCAATCTTGCTCGTGAAACTGGAATATAAATTCCTTGCAGCAACCAAAACCTTTGGTGAAACATATTAAGCAAATTATAAATTCATCATTAACAATAACTTTCTACTTCCCAAATTCCAAAAATGGTTGATGTGAATTTCATCGAGTAAATGAACACAATGGAGAAATCCTATTAAATCAACTTCACATTCGCGAAATAACTTCACTAAATCAAATAAAAAAAAAGCATTATTGAAAGAAGTAATTACCTGAAAATGGGCTGGCAGAAAAAGTCCGAATTACTTCAGGCCTTTGAAATTGGCGAGACAAACCATTATTTGCAGACCGCAATACAGTTTGAATTATTTTCATTTCTCTAATCATCAAACAATATATTACATATTTTTTATGAAGATATAACCACTGTAGTTTCGAGATTAAAAAAATAAAAAAAATAATGGAATTGAAAACGAAAATGGAAAACTCGAATACCTCAAAACTACGAGTGAAAGAAAAACAAAGAGGGCGAGAGCCGAGCGGCGTGGGGTTGGTCCGGGGTTTTGGTGGGTTCAGGCCCGTAAATGGGTTGTATAATTTTAGGGGAATTAGTTTGAGATAACCATCCTCAATGTCATTTACTTCAAAAGGCTTTGACCAATTTCTAAAAGAGAAAAGAAATTTTAATTATTTTAAACTATCAAGAGTCCACTTTATCCTTTCCTTATTTAACCAGAATTTTGACTTTTCCTTTTATTCACTGACGTAAATCCTTCTTCTCTAAATTCACAATTGCAAAATTAAATATTTTTATCTTTCAAATTTCCAATCACTTCTCATTCAATTCAAAAACAATGTTTCTTCTTCTTCTTTTGAGATCGAAGATTGTGCAGAGTTTTAAATTAACAATTTTATTTGTTGAGGGTTGAGGTTCGAATTTAACTTCTGTGTTTCCAAAAAATGACTAGCTCACAGTTAGAAAAATCATTGTAAATTTTCAAACCAGCAAGGAGTTTTATGTATTTGTTCAAACTGTGTTCAATTCTACTTGTACATATTCCTCTTCTTCTTGTCTAGTCTTTCTATTGAGTTTTTAAATTATTGATTTGGACTCTATGAAATTCTAATGAAGATTATATTTTTTTTACTATAAAGATCATTTCTGTAACTTTTATTCAAGTTCATTTTGAAATATTTGCATTGGAAATTCATATTATGGTTTGGTTGTTTTAGAGTTTTAGTTCATCTCTGGGTATTTAACAAATTCATTTTATTGAGTTCTATAATGATTTTTTAGGGGGTTTCATTTCCTATTTATTTTCTTAATTATGTGATTTTGTATGTTTTATATATACTGTTATTTGTATCTATTTAGAGAAAAATGAATTCATTGAAAATCTTATGGCTTTTTGTAGTTTAATTACTCTGTGGATCTAATATTTGTAATTGCTCTATCTACTTTGTTGTCTTAGAAATTTGTGAAAGATTAATATTTTATTATCAAATTTAGTAGATTGCTAATTAAGTACATATTCAATTTATCTTATGTTATATCTATATATGTGTATGCGTGTGTGTTTGTTTATATGTTGTAAACTACATATAAAAAGTGAGAGCAACTGATTTTTGATTGGATGAGTTTTTAGGTCAATATTCGTTGTATGGCTTCCCCTCGCTATAATGATATAAACAAACAATACATTTGACTTGCATTATTTTTTATATATAAATTTGTATTGTGAGATAATAATATTGTTTTACAATAGATTTGGAGATTTGAAGCGATTCCAACTTTGAAAAATAAAGTTTGCTACGAAATATCTTGATGCAATTCCAAGAATGGTTGCCTGGGAAATGCCGAAAATGTTAGCTTCTGCAGCTATTGATAACGTGTTGGAATCGAAAGAGGTAAATTGTTTTTTTTTTTTTTTTAAAAGTTTAGCGGGGACAAATTGTAGAATTAGCTTAGCGAATGACTAATGATTTGCACGATTACATTTGTAGTTGGAGGTTAATTTTACATTGATTCCCATTAAAGTCGAACTCGAGGAGGTTTATTGGAAAGAGTTGACACTAATCGTGAAAGAAGATGAGAATGTTTCGAACCATTCCGAAGGAGATGAGGTTGAACATGATGTTGAGCCATATCATGCATTCCACCAAAACTGTCCTAATACATCTCAACCACTACCAGTATCTTATGAGCTCAACATAGCGGATTTATTGAGAACCGAAATGAAAAAACTCGAGAGAAGGCTACAAGCAGTCATTTCAAGTTTACATATTGTAATGTCCAATATGTTGATGTTGTGCATGTTTATGTAATGATATACACTTCGTTCCTGTGACATAAAGTAGTTGATGTTGTTCCACTATAAAAATGCACTTATTCAAATAATGACATTGAAATCGTTCCCGAGACAAAAAAAAATGTAGATGCGAAAATTGCACGAATTAACATAACGATATTGAAATCGTTCCTGAGACACAAAACGATTTAGATATCATTTCAATATCAAATACACACCACTTCACTAATTTTCATAACGATATAGAAGTCATTATGAATATACATAATGACATCGAAGTCATTCTTCAAACAAGGCGACCGCCCAATATGAGCTAAAGCGCACTCCCGCTGTAATTGGTTACTTTTAGTAGCTGCCCAGGTGCGCACGCGCTTGAATGACTATTACTTTATTTTTTTCAATTTAGTCCTCCAAGTAATTGCAACCTAGATTCTTCCACATACATCTTGCACAATTTACTCATTGAATTTTAACTTCCCTTTCAATCAAAGCCTCGATAAATTACACATCAGGTCCTTACACTTTCTAAATTGTACATTTTATTCTCAAAAGCCACAAAATAGAAAAAGACATCCATGTTGTTTCAGTACAATTGTTTACGATAGTGATAGCGTTACAACTTCATATCATAATTAAAACGACATAGATATTATTTCAGTTCATGCGTAGCGACAATGAATTCATTTCAATTAAAATCAAAACTAAAATGACATATATATCATTCGTTTCATGTTTAACGGTATTGAAGTCATTTCAATTAAAATCATAATTAAAATGACATAGATATCGTTTTTTTTATAGAGCACGACAATTATATCGTGATGTGTCAAACTCATGAAATAATATAACGACATTCATATCGTTTCGATACAAATTTTACGAGTTTGAATTTGTTTGAGCTAAAATCGTAACTAAAATGACATACATATTATTTCTTTTCATATAGAACGACAATGATATCATTCTAGTTCAAATCATAACTACAACGATATTGATATCGTTATGTATCAAACTTATGAAACAATATAACGATATCTTTGTTGTTTCAATACAAATTTTACGAGATTGAGATCGTTCTAGTTCAAATCATAACTAAAACGACATTGAAGTCATTTCTTATAGTAGGTAACGACATTTATATCATTATGCATCAAACTTACGAAATAACATAACGACATCCATGTCATTTCAGTACAAATTTGCCGAGATTGAAATCGTTCCAATTCAAATCACAACTACAATGATATTGAAGTAATTTTTTTACATATAAAACGACAATTATATCATTTTGACTAAAAACGATGATTCGACCTTACGTAGGACGATCAAAAGAGGTTATCAAGTATGTTCGATCTTACTCAAAAAAAACTATAGGAACATTTTTATTCTCATAGTTGTTTAGCATCATCAAACTATTCCAATAGAAAGAACATATCTCCATTTGCTCTTTTTAAGTCGTTCGCGACGTATCAACCCACTTGATGACCTCCTTCAATCTTCCTACGTATGTTGGAGGCATGTCGGGTGGTCGTGGACAGTCGAATAAACTGAAGCGATATAATTCTCATTTTATATAAACTAAAATGATAAATATGGTTTTAGTTATGATTTAAACTGAAACGATATCAATGTCATTAAAATTGTACTAATACGATAAAGATATCATATGTATCAAATTCATGAAATAACATAATGACATCTATATCGTTTTATTACAAATTTGACGAGTTTGAAATCTTTCCAATCCAAATCATAACTACGACATACATATAAACGATAATTATATCGTTTTGGCTAAAAAAATAATTTGATCGTCCACAGCCACCTGCATGCTATCGATATACGTAGGACGATCGAAAGAGGTCATCATGTGGGTTGATGTCACTCGAATGACTTAGAGCGAACGAAGATATTTTCTTTCGTTAGAATAGTTCAAATGTGGTATATAATTATGGAAACACAAATGTTCCCATAGTTTCTTTTGAGTAAGATTTATCCTACCTGATAACATATTTCGATCATCCTACATATGTCGATGCATGTCGGGTATTCGATCATCCTACATATGTCGATGTATGTCGAGTGTTCGTGGACGGTCGAATCATCATTTTTAGCATAAACGATATATAATTATCGTTTTGTATAAACTAAAACAATATCAATGTCGTCAAAATTGTATTGAAACGATAATGATTTAGTTATGTATCAAACCCATGAAATAACATAACATCCATATTGTTTTAGTAAAAATTTGACGAGTTTGAAATCGTTCCAATTCAAATCATAACTACACAACATAGATATCGTTTCTTTTCATACAAAATGATAATTATATCATGATTTGAACTCAAACCATATTATTTTCGTCAAAATTGTACTGAAAAGATATGGATGTCGTTATGTTATTTCATGAGTTTGATACATAACGATATCAATATCGTTTCATAATTAAGAAAACGATATATATGTCGTTTTAGTTATGATTTGAACTGAAACGATTTCAATTTTGTCAAATTTGTACTGAAATAATACAGATATGTTACGTTATTTCGTGAGTTTGATACTTATGATTTGTTGTCGTTTTTGGCAATTATATGAGAAAAGGTATCTATTGAATGAAGGACAAAAGTTTGGGAATCGAAACATTAACCCAAAAAAATTTTGGTTGGCGTGTGCGCCTCTGAGTTGTTTACCACCTGAGAGCAAATGGTTCCTTGAAATGACATAAATATCTTTTTGTGTATTAGAAACGATTTTTATGTCATTATATGAATCAATGCATTTTCATACTAGAACGACATTTGCGTCAACTATAACGATATAAAAGTCGTTTGTCTGTTATGTGAAAAAAATAAACAGAGCAACGCAAAATAACTTTAATTTTGTAGCAATAGCACAAAAGCGATAATAGCACAATGACTACAAAATCTAATAAATCATTTTGTGCTTCTAGTAAGTACAAAACAATAAAATTGCAAGTCACGACAATATTACAACTTTAAGTTTCACTACCAGTTTGGCCGGTACAAATGGAGCGAACAAGACCAGTTTCTTGCAGTTGAAGCCTTAAACATCATAGGAACAAAAGTTGACATCTCCACTTTTTATAGTATTGTACCAATTTCCAATATCTCTTTGACTTTATCATACAAATTCACACAAGAAATTGTTTTCGAAACAAGAATAAACATTGCTTTTCCTTTACCATTCCCTGTATATTTTCATTTTCATGCACCTTCAATTGACTGTTAATATTTAACTAGACAGTAAACTAATATCCATATCATATTCACTGTATCCATAATTGCAATTTAACATAAAAAAATTTAAAATTTCGTCAAATATCAATTTTTCGTACAGTACTGATAATAATACGTATGTCGTTATGGATAGCAGAAAATGATATGTAAGTCATTTTGTACAGTAGGAAATCAAATCTATATTTCACAGTAGAACATTAGATAGAATAGCCAAACATTTCCAACGTACATTTCACTTCAAAAAATAGGTTGGAAAACAAATCATATCAAAGCTCTAATCGATTGATAAAATGAATTTAAAATTATTATTGTCAAATGAACACCATAAAAACACATACAACTACATGAAGAAATTATTCAGAAAAATGAAAAAAGAAAGAAGCCCAAAAATACAAAATTAACAATACCTTATCTTCTTCTCCAAATGCTCAAAAAGAATATTATAAACTTTGATTGCCTACTTCAACCAAATGAGTGCTTAAGATAATGAAAATGTAGATTTTATGGTTTAATGAAGTAGAGAAGATGATGATAAGAAAATGAAAAGGGTTCATAGAAGATGTCGAAGCCGGTTGTGGAAGAAATGAAAGTTAAAATTCAATTAGAGCTAAATGAGAATTGAAATGGGAATTAGAGAAATTAATGCTTTTTTTTTACCTACAAGGACATTTTAGTAATTTACAAATTCTATTTTTCATTTCTTTGTATGTTTAGGCTATCTAACTAAAAAAGATAAATGTTGATTTTTATAAACTAATTTTTTCTTTGACCGTGCCTTTTAAATGAAAGCCCATTTTAGGAAAACTACACCATGTACACATTTCTTTGAAAAAGTGCATTGCTATTTCATTATTTGTTACCCACACTATCGTTTTATTGAATTCTATAATGATTTCTTGGGGGTTTCATTTCCTGTTTATTTTCTTAATTATGTGGTTTTGTATGTGTTATATATACTGTTATTTGTATCTATTTAGAGAAAAATGAATTCATTGAAAATCTTATGGCTTTTTATAGTTTAATTACTTAGTGGATCTAATATTTGTAATTGTTCTATCTACTTTGTTGTCTTTGAAATTTGTTAAAGATTAATATTTTATTGTCAAATTTAGTAGATTTCTAATTAAGTACATATTCAATTTATCTTATGTTATATCTATATATGTGTATGCGTGTGTGTTTATTTATATGTTGTAAACTACATATAACAAGTGAGAGCAACTGATTTTTGATTGGATGAGTTTTTAGGTCAATATTCGTTGTATGGCCTTCCCCTCGCTATAATGATATAAACAAACAATAAATTTGACTTGCATTATTTTTTATATATAAATTTGTGTTGTGGGATAATAATATTTGTTTTACAATAGATTTGGAGATTCGAAGCGATTCCAACTTTGAAAAATAAAGTTTGCTACGAAATATCTTGATGCAATTCCAAAAATGGTTGCTTGAGAAATGCCGAAAATGTTAGCTTCTGCAGCCACTGATAACGTGTTGGAATCGAAAGAGGTAAATTGCTTTTTTTTTTTTAAGTTTAGCGGGGACAAATTGTAGAATTAGCTTAGCGAATGACTAATGATTTGCACGATTACATTTGTAGCTGTAGGTTAATTCTACATTGATTCCCATTAAAGTCTAACTCGAGGAGGTTTATTGGAAAGAGTTGACACCGATCGTGGAAGAAGATGAGAATGTTTCTCACCATTCCGAAGGAGATGAGGTTGAACATGATGCCGAGCCATATCATTTATTCCACCAAAACTCTCCTAATACATCTCAACCACTACCAGTATCTTATGAGCTCAACATAGCGGATTTATTGAGAACCGAAATGGAAAAACTCGAGAGAAGGCTACAAGCAGTCATTTCAAGTTTACATATTGTAATGTCCAATATGTTGATGTTGTGCATATTTACGTAACGATATACACTTCGTTCCTGTGACATAAAGTAGTTGATGTTGTTCTACTACAAAAATGCACTTATTCAAATAATGACATTGAAATCGTTCCCGAGATGAAAAAAGATGTAGATGCGAAAATTGCACGGATTAACATAACGATATTGAAATCGTTCATGAAACAGAAAACGATTTAGATATCATTTCAATATCAAATACCACTTCACTAATTTTCATAATGATATAGAAGTCATTATGACTATACATAATGACATCGAAGTCATTCTTCAAACAAGGAAAGCGCCCAATATGAGCTAAAGCGCGCTCCCGATGTAATTTGTTACTTTTAGTAGCTGCCCCTGGATGACTATTACTTTTTTTTTCAATTTAGTCCTCCAAGTAATTGCAATTTAGATCCTTCCACATACATCTTGCATAATTTACTCATTGAATTCTAACTTCCCTTTCAATCAAGGCCTCAATAAATTACACATCGGGTCCTTACACTTTCTAAATTGTACATTTTATTCTCAAAAGCCACAAAATAGAAAAAGACATCCATGTTGTTTCAGTACAATTTTTTACGATAGTGATAGCGTTACAACTTCATATCATAACTAAAATGACATATATATTATTTCAGTTCATGCATAACGACAATGAATTCATTTCAATTAAAATCAAAACTAAAATGACATATATATCGTTCGTTTCATGTTTAACGGTATTGAAGTCATTTCAATTAAAATCAAAATTAAAACGACATAGATATCGTTTTTTATAGAGAATAATAATTATATCATGATGTGTCAAACTCATGAAATAATATAACGACATTCATATCGTTTCAATACAAATTTTACGAGTTTGAATTTGTTTTAGCTAAAATCATAACTAAAATGACATGAATATTGTTTCTTTTCATATAGAACAGCAATGATATCGTTCTAGTTCAAATCATAACTACAACGATATTGATGTCGTTATGTATCAAACTTATGAAACATTATAACGATATCCTTGTTGTTTCAATACAAATTTTACGAGATTGATATCGTTCTAGTTCAAATTATAACTAAAACGACATTGGAGTCATTTCTTATAGTAGGTAACGACATTTATATCGTTATGCATCAAACTTACGAAATAACATAACGACATCCATATCATTTCAGTACAAATTTGTCGAGATTGAAATCGTTCCAATTCAAACCACAATTACAACGATATTGAAGTAATTTCTTTACATATAAAACGACAATTATATCGTTTTGACTAAAAACGATGATTCGACCTTACGTAGGACGATCAAAAGAGGTTATCAAGTATGTTCGATCTTACTCAAAAAAAAACTATAGGAACATTTTTATTCTCATAGTTGTTTAGTACCATCAAACTATTCCGATAGAAAGAACATATCTCCATTTGCTCTTTTTAAGTCGTTCGTATCAACCCACTTGATGACCTCCTTCAATCGTCCTACGTATGTTGGAGGCATGCCGGGTGATCGTGGACAGTCGAATAAACAGAAGCGATATAATTCTCATTTTATAATTTAAACTGAAACGATATCAATGTCATTAAAATTGTACTAGAACGATAAAGATATCGTATGTATCAAATTCATCAAATAACATAATGACATCTATATCGTTTTAGTACAAATTTGATGAGTTTGAAATCGTTCTAATTCAAATCATAACTATGACATAGATATCATTTCTTTTCATATAAAACGATAATTATATCGTTTTGGCTAAAAAAATGATTTGATTGTCCACAGCCACCTGCATGCTATCGACATACGTAGGACGATTGAAAGAGGTCATCAAGTGGGTTGATGTCACTCGAATGACTTGGAAAGAGCGAACAAATATATTTTCTTTCGTTAGAATAGTTCAAATGTGGTATATAATTATGGAAACACAAATATTCCCATATTTTCTTTTGAGTGAGATTTATCCTATCTGATAACATATTTCGATCATCCTACATATGTCGATGTATGTCGAGTGTTCGTGGACGAACGAATCATCATTTTTAGTAGAAACGATATAATTATCGTTTTGTATAAGCTAAAACGATATATATGTCGTTTTAGCTATGATTTAAACTGAAACGATATCAATGTCGTCAAAATTGTATTGAAACGATAATGGTATAGTTATGTATCAAACCCACGAAATAACATAACATCCATATCGTTTTAGTAAAAATTTGACGAGTTTGACATCGTTCCAATTCAAATCATAACTACACAACATAGATATCGTTTCTTTTCATACAAAATGATAATTATACCATGATTTGAACTCAAACCATATTATTGTCGTCAAAATTGTACTAAAAAGATATGGATGTCATTATGTTATTTCATGCGTTTGATACATAACGATATCAATATCGTTTCATAATAAAGAAAATAATATATATGTCGTTTTAGTTATGATTTGAACTGAAACGATTTCAATTTCGTCAAATTTGTACTGAAATAATACATATATGTTACGTTATTTCGTGAGTTTGATACTTATGATTTGTTGTCGTTTTTTGAAAATTACATGAGAAAAGGTATCTATTGAATTAAGGACAAAAGTTTGGAAATTGAAACGTTAACCCAAAAAATATTTGGATGGCGTGTGCGCCTCTGAGTTGTTTACCACCTGAGAGCAAATGGTTCCTTGAAATGACATCAATATCATTTTGTGTATCAGAAATGATTTTTGTGTCATTATATGAATCAATGCATTTTCATACTAGAACGACATTTGCGTCAACTATAACGATATAAAAGTCGTTTGTCTGTAATGTGAAAAAAATAAACAGAGCAACACAAAATAACTTTAATTTTGTTCCAATAGCACAAAAGCGATAATAGCACAATAACTACAAAATCTAATAAATCATTTTGTGCTTTTAGTAAGTACAAAACAATAAAGTTACAAGTCACGATAATATCACAACTTTAAGTTTCACTACCAGTTTGGCCCGTACAAATGGAGCGAACAAGACCAGTTTTTTGCAGTTGAAGCCTTAAACATCACAGGGACAAAAGTTGACATCTCCACTTTTTATAGCATTGTACCTATTTCCAACATCTCTTTGACTTTATCATACAAATTCACACAAGAAATTGTTTTCGAAACAAAAATAACCGTTGCTTTCCCTTTACCATTCCCTGTATATTTTCATTTTCATGCACCTTCAATTGACTGTTAATATTCAACTAGACAGCAAACTAATATCCATATCATATTCACTGTATCTATACTTTCAATTTAACATAAAAAAATTTAAAATTTCGTCAAATATCAATTTTTCATACAGTACTGATAGTGATACGTATGTCGTTATGGATTGCAGAAAATGATATATAAGTCATTTTGTATAGCAAGAAATCAAATCTATATTTCACAGTAGAACAACAGATAGAATAGCCAAACATGTCCAACGTACATTTCACTTCAACTAATAGAAAAAATAGGTTGGAAAGCAACTCATATCAAAGCTCTAATCGATTGATAAAATGAATTTAAAATTATTATTGTCAAATGAACACCATAAAAACACATACAACTACACGAAGAAATTATTCAGAAAAATGGAAAAAGAAAGAAGCTCAAATATAGAAAATTAACAATACTTTATTCTCCAAATGCTCAAAAAGAATATTATAAACTTTGATTACCTACTTCAACCAAATGAGTGCTTAAGATAATGAAAATGTAGATTTTATGGTTTAATGAAGTAGAGAAGATGATGATAAGAAAATGAAAAGGGTTCATAGAAGATGTTGAAGCCGGTTGTGGAAGAAATGAAAGTTAAAATTCAATTAGAGCTAAATGAGAATTGAAATGGGAATTAGAGAAATTAATGCTTTTTTTCACCTACAAGGACATTTTAGTAATTTACAAATTCTATTTTTCATTTCTTTGTATGTTTAGGATATCTAACTAAAAAAGATAATTGTTGGTTTTTACAAACTAATTTTTTCTTTGACCGTGCCTTTTAAATGAAAGCCCATTTTAGGAGAACTACACCATGTACACATTTCTTTGAAAAATTGCATTGCTATTTCATTATTTGTTACCCACACTAATTTTTGAACTTTTAATTTCAATATAAATTAAATTATTTAATATTTAATATATAATATATTACAAATCAGTTATATTGCAACTTCCTTTTCTATTGTTTCTTCTTTACTCAAGTGTCGACGAAATGGTATTGAAAAAGGGGAGTGTATTCGGTAGAATGGTACTGAAAAGGAAAGAAGCTCGAATACATAGAATGGTAACACGATTATAGATATGAGGAATTGACAGGAGAAAGGAAGAAGGCATGAAGAAAGAACTGAATGAGCAGCATTTTGGCCAATTTTTGTAAAGTGATTAAGTTATTTGAATATATTTGATTTTTGATTAAAAAAATTATTAAACTTGATTTTTGAAATTGAAAGAGGTGATAGTAAATTTGAGGTGGAGGTGGCAGTGGGTTATGAATATGAGGTGACGACGATGTTTTTGATGGTGCCGACGGTAGTTGATGGGATATGGTGTGGTATAGTGGGGTGGGAGTGGGATGAAGACTGATTGTAATTAGTTAATTGAATAATTTGTGGTCAATAAATAAGTTGTGGTTTATAAAATGTATAATTTGCAAAATCGTGACCTACAAATTATGTCTTGTGTGATTGTGACATTGTGTGATTTGGTCAATAAATAAGTTGTGGTTTATAAAATGTATAATTTGCAAAATCGTGACCTACAAATTATGTCTTGTGTGATTGTGACATTGTGTGATTTATGACTAATATGTGAATGTGACCATAAATTGTGTGTTTATTGTGATAGTTACATGTTTGATTAAATATAGATAACAAAATTTAACTAGATGTCACAAAATGTGATCACATAATTTTTAAACTACTTAATCAAGTTTTTTAAATTTGAAAGTGCATCTTCAAAGAATGGTAATATATATTTTTCCCTTGTTAAAATTTTTGTATTTGCCATTTTAAACAAAATTTAATAAAGCCCTGTTTGGTTTAATTAAAAAGTTGATAAAAATAGAAGTTAAAATCAACCGCATTTCACAAAACTCGGACTTAAAGGTATTACAGCAAAAAAAAAAATAAAAAAATAAAAAAATAAAAAAAATTGAGCCTAATTGAAGTTTATTTGTGGCAATTGAAAACTAATTGAAGTGCACAAGATTGACAAGAAGCATTAAGAGATCAATGGGAGGAAAGTCACAAGTTCTGAGAGGGAAATTTAACTTTTGACAAAGTTTGGGGGACTTTTTTGTACACTTTTAGAACTTGATTGGGACCAATTTTGGATGATTACAAAGGTTCGGTGTAAAATCCCGAAATTTTTTCATAAAATAGAATTATTTATTTTATATACTATATTTTAATATTTTGGAAAGTTTGAGACTAAAGTGATATATGTATATATATAAATTAAATTTCTTTTTATGAGAGTCAAATATTTGGATATTGATGGAGCATTGATAAGTAAATGGATATTGGGCTCGTTGGATATATCGTAATTAATTATGCATATTAGGATCGAGAAAAAGTTAATTCGTATAAGCGAGGCCCAAGTCAGGTCGAAAGATATTGCTTTAAATGGTAATTTAGTTAAACTATTTAATGAATTGAGAATTTTAAAGAAATCCACGTGTATGATGTGTTTATTTATTTTTAGTTGTGGTTAGTTTGACACATGTGGGAATCCTAAATTGATAAAACTTAGTCAAACTTTTGTTTCAAATACTCCTATCCAAATACTCTATCTCACTCTCACACGTTTCCCACTATGCACCAACTCTTTAGAATTGCCTATGTACATATAGATGTATGACCTAACGGTGAGTACACAAATAAAATATACATTTATGCACGGCAAACAAGCAGAGGCACGAAAATAGTTTGGAATGTGATTTTGGAGTTTTCATCTTTCAAGAACTTATTTAATCTAATAAGATAGGATAACGAGGTGCAGTTGTTTTATCCCATTTAAATTGTTTATTTTCATGTTATTGAATTATTATGCTTATGAAAGTTTAAGGGCGTGCGGGTGGGGGTATTCAATTTGGACTTTTAAAAATTCTCTAAAAGTTTAGGTGTATTCAATTGAGACTTTTAAAGATTCTCTAAAAGTTTAGGTGTATTCAATAGAGACTTTTGTAGACTTTTAAAAAATCTCTAAAAGTTATGGGGTATTCAATTGAAACTTTTTAAAAGTCTCTATAAGTTATGAGGTATTCAATTGATAATGACTTTTAGGGAATTTATAATTTACTGGACTTTTGGAGACTTTTTGGTAGAAAATATGAATAGAAAATCTCAAATAAAATCTCCCACCTATCGTGAGATTTCTCAAGAGCTGGACTCTTCTCTTCTCCTCTCTCAAATTCTAGGGTTTTTTCCTTCTCTTCCAATCAGATAAAATTTGGTTTGACACGGTATATGATTTTTGTGTAATTCTTTTTTGTTTCAAGTATAATTTTATTATATTGACTTTGTGGTTCCTTTGATTGATGTTAATATTTTCCCAAGAAAGCATGAAAGACGCGTTAAGTAATAATGAAAAACTATAACAGGAGGAACAAAGACCAATGATCGCTTTTGATGCTGCTGGCTATTATTATTATATATTTCAATCCAAGTTAGAGAATTTTTACAAGAAAACATAAAATATATTCACATTGTAGATAGGCCCACGGATTGGTCAAAACTCAAAAGCCACCGCCATTTTTCTCATGCAAATCTTCACTGGGAAGAATTGAAAGAACTCTATTTAATTAATTAAACCACTTATATGTTGGAGACGACTTTTTTTTTTGCATCCGAGAAAAATCTTTCAAAGCTTGTTTGTGTAACCTGAAAAAAGTCATGCCTAAAAAAAAATAGACCTAATTAATAAGGTTTTTATGAAATAAACTTCGAATTTTCTCACCTCTGTTTGTTCACATAATCATCTTCTGGTCCTAAAAAATGCATGCCTGATAAAAGCCACTTCACTTTTTAACTCATCAACTTGACCACGCAGCATGTCATTCTCACTTTTCAAGTATAGTATTATTTCATCTGCATTTGTCATTGTCATTTTTATATTAATTTTAGTTGTTTACATTTTAGTCCATCTTTGTCATTCATAGTTTTTTTTTTTCATTTTAATATATTGCATGTACAATATGATAGTAGTATTAATGGAAAATTCAACACAAGGAAATGATAAAGTTCAAGGAAAAGGTATCGAAAAATATGAGAAATGGACGTGGGAAGAGAGCAATGAGCTGCTAAAACTCATGGTTGATGCTTCCACTTGTGGCTATCATGATAGTAATGGCGTATTGAGCAAGTTAACTATAGAAAAACATATACTCCCCCTTCTTAACCAAAAGCTTGGGATTGAAAAGACTTGTGCCCAATATAAAAGTTGTGTGAAATGGTTTAAAAAACAGTACAACAAGTATTCTAAGCTTATGCGCCATAACTCTGGGTTTGGGTGTGATCACGTGACGAAGAAATTCACTACTAGTGATGAAGTATGGGACGATTACTTTATGGTGAGCTTCTCTTATTACTTGATTAAAAAAATATAATTTAAGCTATTGGTTAGTTATGTGAATCTTTCATATGTTAGCACTTCAAATTATTTTTTTTTTCCTTTAATAGTCTCATCCCGAAGATAAAAGTTACCGCATGGGCACTTTTGCGGAATATGAAAATTTGAGAATTGCAGTTGGAAGTGGAACAGCTATTGGGACACGCTCAATTGCACTAGGGGATGATACTAATGAAAGAAATGGACTTAATGTACCACCAGGTATAACTTTATTATTTCATTTTTTTCTTTCATCTTATTGCATGATAATTATACATATTATAAGTCATGTGCTAATTTTACAAGTATTTAATGTTCAGGTAAATATTTTTTGGGAGATTGTGAATTTTCAAATTGGCGTCAATTCTTAACTCCTTTTCGAGGTATTCGTTATCATCTTCAAGATTTTGTTGGTCAAGGTCGTGACCCTGAGAATACAAAAGAGTTGTTTAATTTTCGTCATACTTCCTTGAGGAACGTAGTTGAGAGGATATTTAGTATATTTAAATCACGATTTATAATTTTCAAAACTGCTCCTCCATTTCTATATCGTACACAAGCGGAGCTCGTATTAGCTTGTGTAGGATTACACAATTTTCTCCGCAAAGAGTGTCGTTCTGATGAATTTCCTGTTGAACCTGATAATGAAGATTTTTCATCTTCTTCGGTTAATGTAGGAGAAGCTTTTGGACCGTTTTTTGAGAGTTAAGAATAAGAAAGAGAGAGTGCTAATGCGTAGCTACTATAACAACTGATATGTGAAATGATATTAGGAATGTTTGATATTTTTTTGTTGAACATAACTAAATACTATTAATTTTTTTTGGTATTTTGATTATTTGTTAATCCATTTTATATGACTTGAAAAAAAAATTAGAATTTTTTATTGACATGAGAAATATAATCTATTGCTTTACGTTTTCAATTATATAAGTTATGAATGATTTGGACTTATAAGAAGTTGTTTAAAATATTGCATTATATATGCTTAATATTTTATTTTAAAATATAAAAGTCTTTAAAATGCTCTAAAAGTCTACAGAAGTTCATGAAAGACTTTTATTAATACTTACCAAATTCATATAAATCACTTAAAAGCCCACAAAATTCACAAAATTCACCCTCTTAAAAGTCTATAAAAGTTCCAATTGAATACACCCCCTAAAGATATGATATGCATGTTATGATCATCTGGTACCAAAGATATGATATCTATTAAGCTCTTACCGGTTTCTAAAGATACGATGACAGTATGATATTTTGACACACGTTTTAAATCTTTTATTCGAGATTTCACCATTATTTTTATGTCCTACTGAGTATTTCCATGTACTCACCTTTTTTCTCTACTCCTCATAGGTTAGTACGGGTTGTGTTGGAGCATGGTTGTTCGATGTTGTGGTTGTGCCTCATTTCCCTATACGAAAATCTAATATTTAGCACGTAACTTTGTTCATTTTAAGTTTAATTGCAACATACATTATTTCAAAATTAAATTCTCATATGTTTATTTGTATATGGATATGTTTAGATTGTACTTTTAATTGAAAGTTTGAAATTAAATGCTTGATGTAGTTGTGTGATCTTCCGCTGCCCATTTCCATTTTTTTAAAATTAATTGTTTAGTTGGCTGTTGAACATGTTAAATACTTATTATTACAGTTTTATCCAATAAATTTTTGATAACGATTCATATTTAGTCCTATACAAAAATTGGGTAGTTACAATTTAGTATCAGAGTTTTAGGTTTAATTTTCGGAAGATACACAATGTTCATCGTGAACAGTGGGGAAAAAAAATAAAAAGAAAAAAGTTTGTTGGTGTATTTTTAATGATTAAAAATAATTGTTATATTTATTTAAAAAATAAATTAGTCATGTGTGTATTTTTTTTAGTAATTGGTATTTTATTTTTCAAATAAAAAATGAATTAATTTTTTTTAATGTGATGAGGTTATATTAGTATTGAGCTTTCATATTTTAAATGATACATTAATAATTGATTATTTGTTAGTCATTTCCTTGTGTAACATTTGTTAAAANAAGAAGAATTTATTCAAATATTTTGTATAATTTACATCTTTTAAATTGTCTACTTCTAAATTTTAAGACATGCATGTTTTTCCTCGCAAAATTTGTAATATATTATGAGAATATGAGTATAACATGTTAGACTGGTACATGTATGTGACGAGTGACTTAATATTAAATTTTTTAGGAAATGGCACTACCTACCCACATGAAATTGATGCGAGATTTATTGCGTGCAGTACAAGAGTTGAGCAAGCAGAATCAAGCACCTACACCACAAAATGCATCTCCACAGCAAAATGTACCTCCACTTGTCCCTGAAACTGTCTCAATGGTTGAGCAGTTTTATAAGTACAAGCCTCTTACTTTTGACGGTGTTTCTGACCCACTGGCTGTTGAGGAGTGGATTAGGGGTCTGGAACGCATCTTTCGACGCGTTGCTTGTATGGATACACAGAAGGTATTATGCATGGAGTTTATGTTTGTTGGAGTGGCTAGCACACTGGTGGGAGTCTGTCTCACACATTAGGACCGAAGAGCAGCAGCGCAACCTAACTTGGGGGTTAGTTTAAGGACGAAGTGATGGCAAAGTATTTTCCACATGCTTTGAGAGATTTTAAGGAATCAGAGTTTCTGCAACTCAGTCAAGGTGATATGTCACTTATTGATTACGAGAGGCAGTTTGAATAGCTCTCGAGATATGTCACACACTTGGTGGATACAGAAGTTAAGAAGATCATGAGGTTCGAAAATGGACTATACCCGGAGATCGACATGATCATTATGTCTCATCGTTTCACTTCATATCATGCAAGGTTGGAGAGGGCTCATGCTATTTCATATCAGATGACTAAATTTGAGTAGTATTCCCAACATGGTAAGGAGTCATTGAGAAAAAGAAAGTGGAATGATCAGAGTAAGGACAGATGCAATTGACAGAATAAAAGACCAAGCACATGAGTTCGTATCGGTGGGACGAGTGTGAGTATTACACCTTATCCTAAGTGTAATAAACTCCACATGGGTGAATGCTTGCTTAGGAAGAACATGTGTTTTTGGTGTGGTAAGCAATGATACATTACTTTAAATTATATCAAGCCTCCAAAGAAGAAGGATGATGATCAGGACAAGAACAAGAAAAAGAGGGCCAGAGTTTTTGCACTGAATCAGCATGTGGTCGAGCAGGATCCGAATGTGATTGTAGGTATTTTATTTGAAGTACCTATTTATGTTTTTGATCTTTGCATTCTCCGTCGCTAAGTCTAACACTATAGTTATGAAAACAGGTATTCTATTATTATCTGATGTACCTGCTTACGTACTTTTTGATTCGGGGGATACAAATTCTTTTATCTCAGCATCCTTTACCGTTAGATCTAACTTTGCATGTGTGAAAACGGATAATGAATTAGAGGTTAGCATCCTTTCAGGAAGAACTCTTTGCACAAATCAGATGACTAAGGCAATAATGCGGCAGACCTATACCTTTTAGAGATGAAAGACTTTGACTTTATTCTAGGCATGGACTGGTTGTGACTCAGTCATGCGACCATTCGATATCACGAAAAAGAAGTATTGTTTCACAAATCGAGAGAGAAAGAGTTTTGTTTCTTTGGAGCAAGGTTCAAGTCTCTACCTCGTATTGTATCGAATTTACAAGCAGAGAATATGCTGAGAAAGGAATCATGCCAGGGATTCTTAGTTAATATCGTTGGTTCCACACATACAGAAACAACCGTTAATGATATCAATATTGTGCGAGACTTTGCAGACGTATTCTCAGAAGATTTTCCTGGAATTCCACAAGATAGGCAAGTAGAATTTACAACTGACTTGGCTCCTAGCGCGACACTAGTTTCTAAGGTCCCGTACAGAATGGCACCAAAAGGACTTCAAGAATTGAATTTACAATTGGATGAGTTGCTGGAAAAAAGGTTTCATTCGACCAAGTGTATCTCCTTGGGGCGCTCCAGTAGTCTTTGTGAAGAAGAAGAAGGACGGGAGTATGAGGATGTGCATTGACTATCAAGAATTAAATCATTCGACTGTCAAAAATAGATACCCACTTCCAAGAATAGAATATTTATTCGATCAGTTAAGGGGTGCAACGGTGTTTTCGAAAATCAACTTGAGGTTGGGGTATCATCAGTCGAAGGTTAAGATAAGCGATATACCGAAAACTGCTTTCAGGACTCGTTATGGACATTATGAGTTCACTTTCATGCCTTTTGGTTTGACCAATGCTCCAGCTGTATTTATGGATCTAATAAATCGAGTGTTCTATCAGTACTTAGACCAGTTTGTTATAGTATTTATTGATGAGATACTGGTATACTCTAAAGATAAAAAGCAGCATGAAGAACAACTAGGAATAGTACTCGAAACTTTGAGTAAGGAGAAATTATATGTTAAATTCAAGAAGTGTGAATTTTGGCTCGATCGAGTAGGTTTTCTTGGTCATGTGGTTATTACTCAAGGTATTGAGGTAGATCCTGTTAAAGTGGAAGCAGTGACAAATTGGCCTAGATCGACCAGTGTGGAGAAAGTTCGCAGCTTCTTAGGATTAGCCGATTACTAAAGGAGATTTATTGAGGGTTTTTCAAGAATAACCGGGATGATGACTCAGTTGACTAGAAAGGGTGCGAAGTTTCAGTGGATGAAAAAATATAGAAAATGTTTTCTAGAACTCATGCAGAGATTAGTTTCGACTCCTGTATTGACGATACTTGAAGGTTCTGAAGGATTTGTAGTTTACAGTGATGCCTCCAAGCAGAGTTTGGGCTGTGTGTTGATACAGTATGGAAAAGTGGTTGCTTATGCCTCGAGACAGTTGAAGCAATATGAACAGAACTATCCAATGCATGGCTTAGGGCTTGTAGCGGTAGTTCATGCCTCAAAGATATGGCATCATTAAGTACTTCTTTACATAGAAGGAACTGAATATGAGACTGAGAAGATGGTTGGAGTTAGTGAAAGATTATGATTGTACCATTCTTTATCATCCCGGTAAGGCTAATGTAGTTGTAGATGCCCTAAGTAGGAAGACATGATCATAGTTAACGTTTTTACCCACAGTACAAGAACACTTGATAAAGAATTTTGAGAAATTGAGATTAGAAGTCATCATGCCGCTGACTCAGGCTACAACGAAAATAAAAGCATTTATGATTCAACCTACTATTCGAGATTGAATTAAGGAAACACAGAATAAGGATCCATTCATACTGAAAATTAAGGCTAATGTTGGTTCAAACAAACGTATAGGGTTCGAAGTATCTACAGATAGCGTGCTGACTTTTAGAGGAATGTTTTGTGTACCCAAAGATGAAATTATAGGAAATGAGATATTGGAAGATGCTCATTTTACCCCGTATGCTGTACATTCTAATAGTCCGAAAATGTATCGAAATGTCCAAGATACATTTTGGTGGAAAAATATAAAGAGAGGAATTGGTCTGTTTGTAGAAAAATGTATTGTCTGTCAGCAGTCAAGGCAGAACATCAAAGGTCATCAGGATTGCTGAAACCGTTGGATATTCCAGAATAGAAATGGGAACATATAACGATGGACTTTGTGGTGGGCTTCCCAAGATCAGCAAGAGGTCACAATGCTATTTGGGTAGTGTTTGATCGTTTGATTGCATGGAGTTCCAATCACCATTATTTCAAATAGAGACCCGCGATTCACATCAAAATTTTGGAAAAACTTAGAAGGAGCCATGGGGAGGAAATTGAAATTTAGCACTGCTTATCATCCACAGACGGCTGGACAATCAGAAAGAACCATTCAAACTCTTGAAGATATGTTGAGGACATGTGTTTTGGATCTTTGCGGTAGTTAGAAAACACACCTACCGTTAGTCGAGTTCCGTTACAACAATAGCTTTCAGGCTACTATAGGCATGACCCCATATGAAGCTCGTTATGGTAGGAAGTGCAGATCCCC
>CAIGRB010040494.1:0-40890 GCA_903798255.1 Fraxinus quadrangulata
ATAATAATAAATTGTGCTAATTAACCAGCTGGAAAAAACAACCTCTTATCGATAGACATCGATGGGCTAATGATAATAGATATCATTAATAATTATTTCAAGTGGCCAATTGAGATTAAGACAACCCAGGGATAAGCCCCACGACAATCGCGTACGACCATCCACCCGGTAAGGCATTCGACCCCCATAGGGCCGCTTACCGCCATGAGGCCGTCGACCCCAATCACATACGATCGCCCACCCGATGAGGCCGTCGACCCCCATAGGGTCGCCTATTGCCATGTAGTCATCTACCCCCGTGAGGCTCTCTACGTTCCCATAGGTTATCTGCCATCGTGAGGCCAACACTACCTCCAACCATACAAATGACAATGAGATGGACGAAAACCACCCCCAGAAAACGTGGGCATCACCAACTGTTGAATAAGTGGGGGTCACCACTCCAGAACGTAGGGGAAGTGGAGAAAGCATACGTAAGACATGTGGCACAACTAATCAGAAGACGAAGTCGTATCATCAGGTGCCTATAAATACTCCAATGTGAAAAAAGGGTAGCTTCTTGAAACCCAAACTATTGGAACTCAATATATTCTTCTCCTATTCCCCTTAAGCATCTACTGATTCTCACACCGGAGGTACAACGGCGGAGAAAGCTCCGACCTCATTTTGCTGGTAACACTCGTTGATTGGAATTGTCGGAACACCCCACACGTTATCATTGCCGTGGAGGTAAATTGTGATTATTTCACTTACAAAGCCAATTTATAGGCTTATACAAGCATAATTACAAAAGTAAATAAACACATTTAGTAGTAGAGGTGAACGTGATTCAGTTTAGACGGTTTGTGCTATATTTTAAACAATTTCATGTGGTTTGGAAATTTTTCAAACCAAATTATTTTATTTTTTGAACTAAATCTAACCAAACCATAATTTTCGAAATAATTTAAACAATTTCATGTTTTTCAAACCAAACCAAATTATTTTATTTTTCGAACTAAATCTAACCAAATCATAATTTTCGAAACAATTTCATGTGGTTTGGAATTTTTTCAAACCAAACCAAATTATTTTATTTTTCGAACTAAATCTAACAAAACCATAATTTGCGGGTTAGTCCCGTTTAAATCCGCGGTTTACCTATTAATATTATAATAATATATTTAAAATAAGTTAACATGTAAATTTAAACGAGAAATAATAATGTTAATTGTTAAATTACATTCATTTTTCCCATAAAATCTATGAATAAATTATATTCAAAGTTTGTTGCTAAAAAATATTAATAGAACGAATATATCTTTCTTCTTTTTTATTTATATTTTTTGTTTGCCTTTCATATTGTCATATAGCGGTTGGTAAAGATAGAATCACATTTTGCTGTAATAATTTGGTTAAAACTCATTTCGTCATGCTAGTGAGATGAAAAATAATAATTGAATATGATATGTTTAAATGTACAAAAAATGATAGAGTTCAGATTTTTTGAGAATTGACAAATTTCATTCACTAACGACTTTAAGAAAGTATAAGGTAGTAATACTAGTTAGGGAACTTTAGCGTTTTCACACAATCAATATGCTATGTCCTTCGTTCTGTCCAAATCACAAACAAGTTCATTAATCACATAGACATACAAACGGTCTTTTTTTTTTTTAAATTCAAACCACAACTCACAAGTGTATAATAAATTAAAAGACAACAAATAAAATAAAAAAAACAATGAAAAAAATGATTTGAATGTGAATCTTAGACTTATCGAGAGAAGAGAGAAAGAGGTGATTCGAGTAGGAATTAGCAGACTAATAAGCAAAAAGCGATGACAATTTGTAATTGGGAATCATATTTTATTCAGTAGTGGGGGGTAATCGTCAAATGTTTGAGAAATGAGAATTTAGATTAGGGCTTTAAAGTTGTGTGCGTGATTATTGTTGTCGTAATTTTGTTGAATTATTATTTGGATTGTTGAAAATAAATGTTTTTTTTTTCATTTCATATGATTTGGGAATAATTTTAATTTAGATTAGATATCAGGCCATGACGTGTGTTGTGGAGTTATAAAACCATTGGCCAATAATGATGAACTTTTTTTTACCATATATGATTATTTCAATGGGTTGGTTGTAATTTGTATTGCTAAATTAATATATTTTTTTTTCTAAAAAGTGAAAATTTTAAAATTTGTAAGTTAATAAAATTAATTTTTTAATTAAAAAATTAAAAAAGATTCGGTTCAATTTTGTGCAATTTTTGAAAATTGAAACCTAAACCAAACTATTTTGAAACGGTTTTGTTTGGTTCGAGGGAAAAAAAAAACTGTGGGTTCACGTGGACTTAAACCAATGCTTTCAATTCGGTTTGTGGTTTCACGATTTTTTTTTTTTTGTAGGCCTATTCAGTAGAATTTAATTCATGCGGTTTAAGACATCCACAATATTTATAACACTCTTAGTTGGATGTCTATTTCAAAGATTATGACTACACTCTTAGTTGGATGTCTATTTCAAAGATTATGACTCTTAATTCTTAAACCTTATTAAGAAAAATTTCAATGAAAGAAAAAGCGTACACTATTTTTTTTTTGTGAATTCTTGTGGATCCATCCCTCCGATAAGTACAGTGAACGACTTTGGTCTCAACTGCCCGTTTAACTTGTGGCATCATCGACTCGCTTTTCAATCCAAGCGATTTCATAACTAGAAAGAAAGACTTCTCTATAGTGATCAATCCCATCCATAGATATAGTAGTAAACAAATTAGGGTATGTAAATGCATTTCATATGTAAAATAGGTATGAGCAGCCCAGGTATGTTGGGCCCAACTATTGAAATAGTGGCATTGGGCTTGTACTTGTTAAATGAAAAAAGGCCCGGTTTCAATACAAACTGCCGGAAGCTGTAATACTTTGTTATTTATTAAGTGCATTTCATCATCCCCCTCATGATATCATTACTTGAGATCTCTGAATTACCACCCTCGCAATAGTTAATGCTTTTGTAAATAAGTCCGCTATAATATTTTTTGAACGGATTTGTTGAACATCAATGTCACTTCTCAATATCATCCAGATCTCCTTTAATAAATCCTCCTTTAAGTTGAGCTATTCATGCAACATTATCGTCATATAGTATTATTAGAGTTCTTTGCCTGAAAATAAATCACATGTCTCTCGAACATGATAGATAATTGACCTCAGTCATACACGTCCTCTACTTGCCTTATTTTAAGAAGTGATAGTCTAGGTCTATTTTGTATATGATAATGATACGTCAATAGCATCGTAGGTAAATAGACGACGTGTTATAGAAGAGTTATACGTTGCTAATAAATTAACTGTACGTTCTTTATTAATTCGAGTACTAGCGATAAGATAAAATAGTGTACTTATTGCGCCGTGATATAGTATTTCAAGACCAAAGGGTTTCTCCATTATCATATCATCAAAACCGAAAAGGTTCATTTTTCTCATTATGTTAACGAACATCCGGTAGGATACTCAATGGATAAGCATTTTTCGGGTAGAACCGTAGAATCATTTCTATGATATTTTCTATATAATACAAATTATATCAGGTAAATGCTCGATCTGCATGTCGAGGCAAAAATATTTGAAGATATTTAATTTGAAACCTTTTTTAATGAATCGTTGCATTTGAAAATTCTTCAGTAGTTTCAATCATTTCCAAAACCATCAACATATATAATAAAAATGACAAATTCAAATCTAGGGTTCTTTATGGACAAATAGGATCATTCATACCATTTTTCCCGAACTAATGCAATTTTATCGATTGATTTTTCATCTAAATTGCAATCCATATAAAGATCCCTTTGCTTCTATCAATTGATTTTTCTTAGAACTTAAATTATATGTTTTGTTTATATTAAAAATTTCAGGAATTTTATATAGGTTTCATTATCGAGCATACTATATGAGTTGATTATAGCCACATTTATTAGACGTATAACAAATTTTAACAAGATATCTAATGACCAATTTACCCTTAGAACAAGCAGCACGTAAGAATAATTTTTGGCTCTTCAATAGTTTTCCTCGATAACTTTCTGCATTATAACTGATCTAAGATGGTCTAACTCATCGTGCCAACTTTAACTCATTGAACTTCAAGTTCAATATTCTATGTACTTCCGTTTATATTATAAAAACTTTTCCAGTGTATATTTTTCATATGAGAGAATCTATATAATATTCCATATTACTTTCAATGACAACCTCAATGTGATAACCGTTACAATACATATCTTTGTATCATCGAACTTGTGATCAATCAACGTGTTTCAATAGCACCAATATTTTTATGGTACAAATTACAACACACACACACACATACATTTATTTTACGTGTAACCACCCTAGTCGAACTAGAATCGAAACAAGCCAATCGATTTGGTCCAATTCCAGTTGAAATCTATATCCTGAGTCTTAGAAGCGAGAATCAAACGATTTTGATCTAGTTCTTGGTTTTTTTTAAATATTTTTGAATGTGTTGCTGTATATTTACAATCTGTTTTGAGTATTAGACTAGGGTCAAAGAACAATTCTTTTTGAAAATAAACTCCAGACCCCCTTTTTGGGAAAAATAATGCTACTTGTACAACTTTTCCATTACATATGACATCCTCTTTGTTTTAAAAAAAAAATACGGATGGAAAAAGTGTTTTTTCAAAACTGTTGAATGATGTTTTACCATGCGACACAATATAAAAAAATGATGTAAAAGGTGATATACATGTAGCATTATTGTTTGGAAAATTATCAACAAGTACTAAAGGGTACGTGTTGGTTAGCTACGTATAATATCACTAATTCAATACGAAATAAATACGCGAAAATCAGAAAAAAGCAAGGCAACAGTGCTCATGAAATTTTAATCGTCGTGAGATTATATCGTATAATACTGTAACTCCAAATAAATTCAGTATATCGCAATCATGAATTTTAATCATAGTGAGATTATATCAAATAACTGTAATTCCAAATAAACTCAGTATACCACAACATATATATAACCCAACACCTCCACAAAACCAATAGAACATCTCTCTGTAGTCTCACTTTACAATGTCCAATGCTCGCGTAGAAAGGAACGACAAGGATAACAGAAAATAAGGGAAAACTGCGTAAAATGGAGTGGAACAAGAAAGACAACTATAAACCAAAACTTTTGCAGCGCCACTTCCAGAAAGCAAATGCAAACTTATCTAAGCAAATTTAGTGCCGAAGAAACCATTAGATCTTGGAACTGGAATGGGTTGTACTACATGGAAGTACGGTTGTGAAATGGGCATGGGGCTTGGCATTGCAAATGGCTGTTGTCCGCTTGCTATAACTGGAGGATTCATGTACAGCTGCAGTGCCTGAGCCGTAGCACTTCCTGTAAAAAGACTAGTTTTTGGTCAAAACATGCCATGAATGGTCCAACAACACTTGAATTATTATAGTGATTCTGGTGCCAATATTCATGTGGTGTGCATTTGTGGGTAATAACTAATAACTTAATATTGAAGAACACACAAGCAAATACATGCAACGATACATAGAGAATAGATCAATGCGACAGAAAAAGAGAAGAAAAAGCATCTATGCTGTGCAAGAAATCCACCCAACTCAGATTCTAACTTTTTAACTGAAAATAAAGTATTTTGAGACCAGCAGCCTGAGCAATTGCCCAATGACTAGGAAGCAAACCAAGGCCATCACCAGCTCATCTTCACAACCATTTAGCCGCATGTATTTTATTTCAACTGATTTTTCATATCAACAACTAACAGAACGCAGTCATACCGTCCACAAATGTACACTAGAGGCAATGCAATTATTAACTTCAATAAGGCAACGATATCAGAACATTGGATTCTCATAAAACAAGGGAACTTGAGCAATTTTCCTCGTGCAGATCGTGTCTAATTCTAATCGAAGATCTCCCAAGTTCCAATTTCAACTCATTTTAGGAATGAGTACTAATACTTTCAGAATTTTATTACAGCATATAAAGTGACTGAAAGGCCTCTAATATGCCTCACCTATTCTAGAAGGACCCGGAAGGAGGATGGATTACATTACAGAATCTGGTAAATAGGGGGCAGATGACTAGACTTAGTTAGATGATAGCTATAAATAAAGGTAGAAGCTAGCAATAGAAAAGGCTTTTATTGAGTGAGTAGAAGGGAGACCTTTAGGAGAGTTTTGGCCATCTCGAATGGCTATGGTTTCTTTTCCAATTCTGTAATTTTCCCTAGTTTCATCAATCAAGTACAACACTTATTTTCTCGTTATGATATTGTTCATAAACTGCAGCTGGAACCTTATCAGTGACATTTTATAGTTCGCCCATTAATTGAAAAACGAACATCATCCTCTCACTAGTAGCCAATAAAAAGAAAGAACGCTTAAACATCAAAACTCTGGGAAACAAATGAGCCACCAACCTTTTACGTGCATAAAATTGAAAAAAGAAAAAATGGAATCCAACCCAGGTTCATATAGTGGGCTGAAATTATTCACAACCAACCTTGGTGCTTGGGATGATGATGTGGAGTCGAGAGAGGCCGCATAGTTGCCTGAGAGAACCCTGCTGCACTCTGAACGAAATCCTTAAACAAGAATAAAAAAGAAACAATAAGGAAATCTCACGGGTGCGGGTCAAATGAACAATGAAAATAGAAACGGATAAGTTTGAAAACAAATGATAACAAGAAAGAGAAGGAAGCAAGTTCCAACTAAAAACAAAGGCAAGTTTGGACAACTGAACTGAACAAGCAATTGGAAACGCAATTGTTAAAGACATATCTTGCAGTATCTTCCCTGACAGCATGTTTAACTTCCATATTCAGAAGGCATGAAATTTTTCCTTGACATGCTCAGTAATCTCTATTTCAGATGTCATATGAGATCAGTTCACAAGAAAAACCGACACAGATATGGTGTTGTATCTTACATTAGAAATGGGATGCATACAGACAAGAGGCCCCACTCGTCCAAGCATAACCTGGTAGCATCAATTAATTAAAACATCAGCTATTGTGTTGCAGAACATGTATATAGCTATACAACAATAATGCATGAAATGGAGTGTAAATGACTGTAGAACATACATTCTGAGGATTAGGATGCACATAGGCAGGCCTAACAGGCTGCATCCGGCTTACCACTTGCCCAATGAACTACACAGAAAAAGAAAAATGTACAAAGAATTATGCGTAGCAGAAAGTATTTTAGGACAACAGCTTTCAGCGCAAACTGGAACAACCACATATAATCATGAGCAACCAATACACATCCTTGCTCTCTTTTCTGCTGTTTGATTTGGGGCAACATAACATTGCTCCAACAGTTGAAAGCCACAACCCCACGCCCTCTCATCTAACCCCACCCAAATCCCTATAAAAAGGGAAGTCTTCAATAATTTAAAACAAAATACATCAGTGTAAGAATGAAATAGAAAGAGATCTAAGAACACATTAGTCAGTAAGAGTTCAGCACATGAAGGTAGTAATCATTTTATATTTCACGTTCTCGTGACAATAGGAAAGTAAAACCTGTCACTCAATTAGAATAATTATATGCATTATCATAAGGGCAAACATACCGGCTGAACATATGGTGTTTCGGTGCCACTATTTCCAATTACCACATTACCACATTGAACAAACTTCATAGGAACAGAAGAACGAGGAGCAAATGAACTGATGTCAACTTCTTGTTGTGTAGCAGCAATTGGTACCATGGCGTGGTGGTCTGATAAATAAGCAACGCTTGCTCCTGTTGGCACCGCTGGAGGCATCACTGATCCATGGTGCAACAGCGATGGAGAGAATATTTTTGCTCCAGGGTTGAGCTTAGATTCCTAAAGAAAAAGAAACTGTATCATGAAGCTTCTTTATTGAACAATCTTCTAAAGCTTGTCTGGCATTTATGACAATTATTATCCATCAAATAGAGGTATAGAACAAAGGTTTTTCTCAGCTCTAATTAAGTTCAAGTTCTTACTATATTTTCCAAAAATCAACCCAACAAAGACTGATACTTAAAACTTGTGCAAATATTGACAGTCTAGCAATAGAGTGAAGCTTATCCCAAACACCACAAAAATGTTGAGTAAGGTTATCAAAAATTTATATGGTTCAAAGTCCTGATTCTCAGCTAAACTCAATAAAGCCTTACTATAGTCATTTGGGCCCATCCTTACGGTTTTCCATCCTCATTAATTTAAAAAAAAAATGGTTATCATAAGATATGTTAGCTAAAATTTCAAAGGTCTAAGCCTATGTTTGACACCCATTTTTTTTCTCATTTTTTTCTCTTTCTTCATTTCAACCACACATTCTCCAAATAAAATAATATTACACACAAATCTAAAACTTTTAATCACTTTTCCACCACACATTCTCACATCAATCAGTATTCCAAAATTTCTACTCTCATAAAAATCAGATTCAAACACAAGCTAAAATTCCAGTTACCTTAGCAGTTCTATTAAAACTTGAAAGATTTGGAGGCACTGATCGAGTGGAAGTCGAGGATGAACTGAGAAGTGATTCTGAAGCAATATCCACAGTGGTTGTGGCAGCTACAGAAACACCAGATGCAGGAACTTCAGAACATGGTGTCTCCTCTAAACTGGGCCTCTCTTGCATCTCATTATCAAGTGCTGCAGGACAAGCAGAAGATACTCCTGTTGGTACTCTTTGCATATTTGTTTCCACAGGAATGCTCTCAGCAGCAGTTGATTGAGTTTCACAAACACCTACTATATGCAAACAACTACAATTACATACTCGGAGAATAACTAGATAAAAAGAAAAAGAAAAAGAAGAAGCATCCACTAAATAGAAACTCACAGTCTAACCCAGTCAAAGTAGTAGGAAAGGTAGGAACAGGAACAGGAACAGGAACAGGAATGATTTTAATATCACGAACAAGAAGGAAAGAAGTTTCTAATTTACTGGTCTAGCAAGGATGACCATTGCATTTAGGCATATCAACTAACAATGTCCTGAGAACCAATTCTATCATTCAGAAAGTTTGTTTCAAATATTGTTGTAAAGGCTTAAACTACCAAAGATTCCAGGATCTCAGAGGTAAGTTTAAATTTCATTCAAATCTCGATTTAGTTTCCAATTGGCAATTACTAATGAATAGTTATGAGTACAGTTTACTGGTCTTTGTTTAGATCAATTGTGGTTTGAGAGGATAGTGAAATTTCACATACACGAATTCAAGCTTCCCTTTTATTATTGAAGACTTAGAAACAACTTTAGCAAACGTACTTAACATTGACTTTACTATGCAATTCCAACCCTAGTCATAAATTGTAATGCCTGAGCAATTGTGGGGGTCAATGGGCCATCATTGTTCGCTCATATTAATTCTGCACTTCCATCCTTCAAACTCATCAACGAGATGTTTGAGTTTTGTTTCACTGCAAAACTTCCGTATCAACTTCTCTTGAAATCATAATCCTAAACACTTGAAAGCTCCTAAAGTCCCTAAAACATCATTCAAAAGTGCTGCGTCTCCCTTAACATGCCAGAAATGTCTTCATTGCTCTACTGAAAACAAACCCATCTATTACAAGCACCAAACACTTCTCAAAATTTTGGCCGACAAGAAACAAAAACAGCCAGCTACTTGTTATCTTTCCTGTCCAGTGACAATTTTCGTTCCAAGTCAGAGCCATACTCATCTTGCTGAGCCATCAAGCTCCAATGCCCTAATTGCCCCAGTGTACAGCAGAAAAATACATGTATGAAAAAAACATATGCACAACACTTAAAATCCACTTCCTACCATGGAAGATGTTCGATGAGATGGTATTTTATTAAATTATTTCAGCCAATAAGAACACAAGTGAGACTTACTGCTTAAGCCTCGAACTTCATGGCTCTGCAAAGTAGAGAGACATTAAATTATGTCAATCTAGTAGAATAAAGATAGAAGAAAACAACTTTTACTGAATGCATTGAGCTTATGTTGATACCAACATACAGTTTTCTCATCTAGAAACTCATTATCCCTGCAATCCCTTTGTTTGTCCTGTGAGCCATCCCCAACCTGCCTGTCATTAATAATTAATAGAATGTGTTGATGAGATAATAAACTTACTAAGATTAATATCAAAAACCAAAAAAAGTAGAAAAGACGTAGAAGGAAAAAGAAAAAAAGACGAGCAATAAAAATGATTCTTTAAAAGAACAGCCATAAACAGGTAAATTGCAAAGAACTGGGTGAATACTGATTGTCCACTATAATAATAATAACCACTTAAAAAGGCTGAAACACGATCACTAGCAGCAATTTTTGTGCAACATCAGCAGAATATCAGTTATTCTTCATGGAAAATTCATTAATGAGGGTTTGGCCCTGCATTCAACATCAAGCTAGGAGGAAATAAAGCCAACAAAATGCCAAAACATGAAGACACGCCAAAACTAATGGATATGCAACAAAGAATTTTAGAGAAGAAGAAAAGCAATTTTAATGGTAGTCTCTACCTTCCATCAACTGAAACAGCGAGTACTTCTTGTTTCTGCATCAGAAAAAGATTGGTAAAATATTAATCCAACCACCTCAGAGTTGAAAGTGATTCTAATGATATGCAGCAGGAAATTAAAAAAAATGCTCAGCCACAAATACACAAAATGGAACAAATTGCATATTTTGTTCCATTTTACAAAACAGTAGCTGTGCATATTTCTTATCAGCGGGGATGTTCACCGTTTTTAACTTTAATAATATTCACCTCTGAAAAATCTCTTGCAGAATTGGCTGCGCCATTTGCCTTCTTAGCTGTAGAAATGCAATCAAAACCATTCTCCTTTTTGGCAGAAGACCTGCATGTAAAGTGTATCTTAAGACTTTACACTCCACGACTTCTCTATTTATCAGGACGACCTCCAGAAACAAATTTCTGAAGCAACAAATTAAATGGTCCAAAGCATCTTGTTGAAATCTATATGTAATCAATATTGGATAATTTTTTAAAATTATTTTTGTGTGTGCAGAAATTTTTTAAATATTTAATAGTCCCACCCCAAAAATCTCTTATTCCATAGATGAAGATGAATCTTGAGTTGCCAAATAATATCGGCTGAGAAAAGTGTTGTAGACATTTTACCTTGTTTGACTTCTGTGGCTTTTATCCCCATTGGACTCGTTTGGTTCTGTCACTTTCACTTCTCTCTTTAAGCCTTCATTGATGTCTGCAATATCCTCTACACTATCACCCCCTACGTATCCAGTAATTCCATTTGCAGGGAGAGGAACTCCCTAAACATATACCAAAATTGATTACAGAAAACTCTCATCAGACATCAAATCATCACGTTTATTGGAACTTCCAAAAATTAAAAAAAACCAAAGCTACGTGCCTTTGCAACAACTTGTACAAGATCTTCTGATTGAACTATAAGTGTCTCTATCAAACTTCCATTCATTACATTTGTACGATTCCCCTTCTTAATCATCCTCGCTTTCTTCAGGACAATAGCTAGACAAAATACAAATCAATCAATCAATCAATAAACATATCTATCAAAGTTTTCTTCAGTATCTATCATTACACTTTCATTCAGTTGTACTATATTAACATTTTTATTAGCTATTGTTAATGTATCTACAGAACTAGTAAAAAAATGGAATTCAAAAACTGAAAATGCTGACACCGCAAATCCAATCAGCAGAAGTAACTCAATTTAATATGAAAACAAGGGAAATTGAACCAATACCCCAGATACCCAACTGAAATACAAATCGAGCAAAACAACGAAAACCCATCTACCCAAAATCCAGAAAAAGATAAGACACAATGAACAATACTCGGAAATAAATTCTATAAATCAAAGAAACACGGATAGAACGTTCAAAAAAAAAAAAATGGAATTCAAAAACTGAAAATGCTGACACCGCAAATCCAATCAGCAGAAGTAACTCAATTTAATATGAAAACAAGGGAAATTGAACCAATACCCCAGATACCCAACCGAAATACAAATCGAGCAAAACAACGAAAACCCATCTACCCAAAATCCAGAAAAAGATAAGACACAATGAACAATACTCGGAAATAAATTCTATAAATCAAAGAAACACGGATAGAACGTTCAAAAAAGAATAACAATAAATCCCATGATACCATAGTCATTGTCAACAGATGCGGTGTGAAAGATTCCAGAATAGACAGAGCCATCTCTGACATGAACATCAACCGGGAGGCCAACAATGCACATCGTTGCTAATAGCAGAGCATCACTCACTGACGCCGCCATAGCCGCCTTGTTGTTAGCATCTTCTACCAATCCTTCCTTCCTGCAACCCATTTGATCGCTTCGCTTGTTGAATATGAGTACTGTATTGTTGGGATTTAGTAATGATTATCGGAACACCGTACAGAGAATGAATTGGGAAATTGCAGAGGAGATCTGAAGGAGAATGAAACCTGGAGAAATGGTGGTACGGGGAACAGAACGAATTTACGCGCATGTTCTAACTTTTTATTTTATTTTACAGGGGCTTCCTTTTGCAAAATTTTGACATTATTGCCCTGATACAATCTAGAATATTCTCTTGCCTACCTGTTAAAATGATAATTTCAAATCGGGGAAAAAATTAATTAAGCGTTTGGATTAAAATTCAATTAAAATTTACTTCAAAATCAACAATTAATTTTAATCATATATTTTATAGCGCCACAATTTTTTAACCACACATTTCATTAACTTTTATTAGAATTTACTAAAAATCTAATTTTAATTTCTACCAAACGGAACTTAAGTTGAAATGCTTGAGTTTACTTCGCCCCTATTTAGTATGAATTAAAATTTTATCAAAATTTAATAAAAATTCTATTTTAATTCCCACCAAATAAAAATTTATAGTTTTGAGTAAAAATTTACTTAAAAATAAAAGAAAAATAAGTTATTTAAAAATGTTATAGATAAAAAGTAAATACATTCGTAAGAAAGTATGTAAAAAGAAATAAATTTTTATTAATTATAGTTAAAAATAAGCAAGATATTTTTTTATAAAAAAATTTAAGCTACTTATAAATACCCCTAATTCAACGTTCCTCTCATTTTGACATAAATTTGTAAGAGCATGTTCGATTGAGAAACGAGATTAAATAAAAATTAAGCCATTGTTTGGTGAGATCAAAATCAAAGTCAAATATTATATGAGACTCGTAACTGTTCAACCTCACATTCTATTCTTTTATCATAATCAACTGAATAATTGATTTTAATTCCCACGAAAAAGGGCTCAAAGTAGTTTTAAGTGCTTATTTTGGTAGAGTGTTTTGAGGAAGGTTTTTGTTCAAAAATGTATTTGTTTATGAGCCGTGCTATAGTGTTCGCATGAATAATCGCGGGGATGATCGCGCACACATACATGGGGGTCGGGATTATTTTATTCACGTGGGACCCATGCTTCTACTGTGAGTGTGCGGTCATTCCCGTGGTCACCGGCGCGGGTCGTTTAGCATTTTTCTTTCTTAAAAAGGAAAGAATGGATATTTTTTATTTTTTCAAAACTCAACCAAACACGCCACAGATGACAGCCAGAGTCTATACGACAAACCGATAGGATTAAAGTCGCTTGTACACAATGTCGTCTTATTGTTATTGCGACTTTAATGTACTCTGCCAGCACCGACTCTCTTATCAATACCCAAGTATAAGGCTCCTTCGCCGCTATTCATTATGTCCCCTCCATTTCTTCAAACCCTATCGAATTAGGTTTAGCTAAATTTCCTATTTATTTTCCCTTTTTATTTTCACTTTCATCCCGTATTTTTCTCAATTTTTAATTAGGGTTAAGGAATTTCAGTTTCAATTCATAATGATGCAACAACCTGGAGGAGCTGTCCCACCGCCAATGGCAATGGATCAGCACCAGCAACAGCAACACCAGTACCCTCCTCAGCAATGGATGATGATGCCTCCTCAAGCTCCACAACCCTGGGCCCAACAACCACCATTCCAACAGCAACAGCAGTACGGTGCCGCGCCAGCAAATGTTTCTGCTCCTGCAGTGGCCTCTGGTGGACCCGATGAGGTTCGGTCGCTTTGGATCGGGGACCTTCAGTACTGGATGGACGAGAATTATCTCACCTCTTGCTTCTACCATACTGGCGAGGTATATATATTTTTGTTAAAAAATTTACGGAGTGTTTCGTGTATTTTGTGTTTTTGATAATTTTGTCAATGTTGGATTTTTTTTGATCAATTTATGCAGTCTGTTGTGTATCTTTTCTCACGATTACTATGTATTAATGGAAATAAAAATTCTTGCTTATGGGATAACGTGAATAGATAATGAATCTTATTTTGACAAAGTTTTGGTAAACCAGGAAAGATAATTTGCTTCTTTTTGTATGGCAAACTGTTTTGTCTGGTACACTCTTTACAGGTTACATAGTTGACCATCTATAATCAAGTAGGAGAACAAATTTTTTTCTTTTGAGGGAGGGGGTTTGTGACTTGTCATGCTTCTTAGCCTTAAGAATTTTAATATTCTATCCCTTGTTCAAACGATTTAGTTGTTTATCTATTAAGGTTTATCAGTTGTTCTATGATAATCAACTGTTGCCTTCTGTCTTCAGCTTGTATCTGCAAAGGTAATCCGTAACAAACAAACAGGTCAGTCTGAGCATTACGGGTTTCTGGAGTTCAGAACTCATGCTGCTGCAGAAAATATTTTACAAACCTACAATGGTGCGCTGATGCCCAATGCTGAGCAAACTTTCCGCCTGAACTGGGCTTCTCCTGGTGCTGGTCAAAGGCGCACAGATGATACGCCTGACTACACTATATTTGTTGGAGATTTGTCTGCTGATGTTACAGATTACCTCCTACAAGAGACATTTGCCAGCGTGTACTCATCAGTCAAGGGTGCAAAAGTTGTGACTGATAGGAACACTGGACGTTCCAAGGGTTATGGATTTGTTAAATTTGGGGATGAGGGTGAACAACAACGGGCTATGACTGAAATGAATGGTGTTCCCTGTTCAACTAGGCCCATGAGAATTGGCCCTGCTTCTAACAAAACACCTATGGCTGCTACTACTCCGAAAGGTATGTTTCGCAGTGGTATCTTCTGCATCCATGGACAATGATTTATGTTGATCTACCTCTTCAATTGGCTTGTTTATTTTTCCAAGCTGTGTGGTGCATGCTGTAGAAAATTCCAAAATGCAAGTTGGTGAAGCAGTTACCCTGTCCTTGATGTGCTTTTGGAGTTTATTTATGGCGTTTTCAAATTTTAATGATCTTATCGATATGGTCTTGAAGATATCCGGACTTAGACCAAGTCATTTCCTTCCAGTACTTTTTCTAAACTTGGGCGCCTGTAGTTCTGTTGAGACTTGATAAAACTTATAAAACTCATGTTGTCTCACAGCAGGAAAAGAGAGGCTCTCATTTACGGGGGCCTGGAACTGATTTCAGCTGAAATGATTCCCCGTTAATACATGGCCACCTTTTAGGTCAGTTAACTTGTTTTGGTGATAAGCATCCTTTTTTCCTTTTCTTTGTGGCGTTTCTTATGCTGCGATAATTCCAGTTCCTTATTCTTTAAGTTACAAGTCAATTAAATTAAATTTAATTTTCTTTCGAGATTACATTCCGTTGCCTCTACTTTTCTTGTTGATATTAGTCCACTTCTTTGTCATTCTATTTCATCAATTCCTTCATGCAATTTTTGTCCATTTCCCGAATGCCTTCTAGGTGAGCTCTTCAAAATTTAACTTACGGAAGGGATATAGATGACTGTATATGAAGTAAATAGACAAAGTTTTAAGATGTGGCTTTGGTTTTACATTTCCCTGAAGTTGTGCAATTTTCTTTTCTTGCCTTCTTTTTAATAGCCTGCAAAAGTTTTTAAAGAAATGTTTTCTTGAATACAAGAATCTCTTTTAGTATAATCATTTCTTGAGCAGCTTTCTTTTCAATTTTATAACTATATTGATCTTTGGCTTTAATTGAAGTGTCAATAAGGCTTTAATTGAAGTGTCAATAAGCTGTAGACCATGAACTTTGACAGCTCTCTAAACAAATTTTTGGGAACAGTCCAATTTATTGTTAACAGTGATTTGCAAAAATTAGAAATGTCCTTTTAGCTTCTCTATAATTCCCTTGGTCACCTGGAAAGTGAGTGGTTATTTAGTTATTGAACTCTTATATTCTCTTTTAATGGTTATTCTGTTTCAATCATCATGAAACCTCTAGGAAAAATTGAGCTACATAATTTGGGCATTCCTTGCTTCTTCTCAAATTCCCTTCTTTACCTGTTGATCTTTTAGGTAGTGCACATTCTGAATTTTTTTCAGGTTCCCCTTGCTCTCTATGAAAGTAAAATCATTAACCTTTCTGTTTGGGTTCTCCAATACATTCGCTAATCCTTCAGAAATTAATGTCCATGGTAATCTTATCTAACCCCTTTGGCAAATGGACATCAGCAATCTGAGCAAGTTGGTATAGGAGGAACTCATTCCACCTACCACTTGGATTGCTGAAATGCTCAATTAAGCCTACTATGTGAGAAGAAACCATTTCTTGGCAACTTGTACAAACTTACAATGATGTTTGTCCAGCATATCACTACAAGATTAGAATCTTTGCAATAGGCTTTATGAAGCTTGTGCTGAATGGTGTTTTCTCCTCTCTAATACCTAATGCATAATTCTATCTATAGAGCCTAACACTTCAACCATGGCATGACAGCTAGCTGTAAGTTGGCCTAGTCTGTTGGTCAGCCTTTCCCTTCTTCAGTGGCCGAGTCGAAGTGTTTCACAAAAATCTTCTCGTAGCTTTCATCCTATAGTATCTTCTGCATTTTTGGGCTTTGGAAGCATTATCTCTATCAGTTAGAGGGCTCTTCACTACTATCATAAATTTTAAGAAGTGTATGCAATTGGCTTATTGGTTGGCTTAATTACAGCGTAAGGGCTTGTAGCCAAAAATTATCTTAATACATTTTGTCTTCCTCTCCTCTCCCCTCCCCTCCCCTCCATCCATCCTCTACCCAGATCTAAATGGTCCCGCATTAGAAGGCCTTGGCAAGGACTTAGTGTCCATCACATCTAGAGGGATGGAAAAAGTTCATAATTATGGAAAAAGTACTAGAACATGTAATAGTCTGCCTATCTATGACTAATGACCTACTTGTGACTGCCTGACACTGGAAGCTTCGTTGAGGCTCGTTGTGACGATAGTGAAGGCTGTACTAATGGCCCCATAATGAAGGATAGGACTCCAGATTTTGCATATATAATAGTTATGTTTTCAAATTTAAATTAATGCATGGATCAAGAAAATTCAGCATGATTTCTTTAAGAGAAAATGTGCAATCTCTCGATCATTTCTGGAGTACAATCTTCAATCTTTTTTTTCAGACAAGAATTAATTTTGGTGATACTTATCCCTTGAGAAAAGTATGGATCCATAAATGCAATTAAATCCATAAATTTATGGATCTCTTTATAACAATGTTGATTTATATGTGCCAATTTATCATTTGAGGTTCGTGTAGTCATTAGCTTATGTTGAGAGCCCGATAAAAAGTAACTCAATATTAAGTGGAATATTATGAATTTTGTGATCCTTCACATCTTTTTAATTGATGATTGGGGTGGGAGTGATATAGATCTTAGGAAAACTATACTTCAAAAGCTAGCCGTTGAAGTTGGGGAGTCCAAGTTTATATAAACAACACACTAAAAGCCCATACTTACGATGTGGGATTCAAATCTCATACCTTGTTGTGGGAACCATAACAACCCACCATGCTTGCGATCGCTTTGCACTAGTTCATGACTAGTTTCGTACGAATATTGCTATGCCGATGTCTATCTGTGCCCGCTTGATTGCAACTGGGAAACATGATGCTTGCTCTGATACTATTGATATGGATCTTGGGAGAATCATACCTCAAAAAGTAACTGTTGAAGTCGGAGAGCCCAAATCTATATAAACCACACATTGAAAGCTCATACTTTCGATGTGAGATTCAAGTCTCATACCTTGTAATGTAAACCGTAACAAGGAGCATAATTTCAGGCAATGGTGCCGTTTCTGTATGTTGTATCCAATATTCTAAGGTAAAAAAAAGCTGAAGCTATAGGTGTATTTTTGGAGAACCTAATTAGATGCTTTCTACACACAGACACGTGTACATGTATTGCTTATAAAAATAAACTTAAGATGCATGGTTGCTCGCTTGCAATATTATAGAATGACCATGGTTATTGATGTCGATTTGCAATACAATTCAATTCTGCAATGGTAGCTCCTTCATGTTATTATTCATTCATATTCTAGGCCATCACCTTTGCAATTAATTCTTTGATGTATTTGCTCTGTTGTGATTGTAAACACCGTCCTGTACACATGAAGAAGGTAAAGCGATCATTTTTCTTTCTTGGGTGAAAGAATATAATTATAAAATTTTCATCTTTATTACACACGTGCAACAGGATTGTTGGACCATGTCCCTTTTCTGAGGTAGGCTAAACTACCTTATGCTTGGTGAACATAGTTTGTTTCTTTGTGGGTGGGTGTGGGGGCACTGATTTATTCCCATGAAATGTGATTCCCCAAGCTAAGGTAATCAGATGCGTCCATATTCTTGTTTTCGGCAATTGGTGCTTTCACATTACTCTTAGGATTCCATCTTCGCCTGGGTTTCCACAGTGATTCCTTAAAGATCTCGTTTAATGTTTATTCCGGCCTTCTTCACATTCATATATCATTTGCAGCTTCCTTCCAGAATACTCAAGGAAATCAGGGCGATAGCGATCCAAATAATACCACAGTGCGTAGTTTTTTCTTTGTATGTATTATATATTCTCTAACTTTTATAGTAGTGATCTTCATTTCAAGTCACAAGTGCAGATATTTGTTGGTGGTCTAGACCCCAATGTTACGGACGACCTTTTGAAGCAAGTCTTTTCCCCATATGGTGAACTAGTCCATGTAAAAATACCAATGGGAAAGCGTTGTGGGTTTGTCCAGTTTGCTAATAGGTAAGCATGCACATGGATATGGTGTAATACGGTCTTGCAAGTTTTGCGGTTTAGTTGTGTATTTATTCTTTTCCATATTGTGCTCCAGGCCATCTGCTGAACAAGCTCTATCAAGCTTGAATGGTACCCAATTAGGTGGGCAAAGTATTCGCCTTTCATGGGGACGTAGTCCTCCGAACAGACAGGTTTGGGTCATAACTATACTCTGTAGTTCTAGCTTACCATTTGTGCAACTTGTATTCTGATTTCAATTTTGTCTCAGTCGGATCAGACCCAATTGGGTGGTGGTTCATATTATGGTTACACACAAGGGGGGTACGAAGCATATGGTAGCTATGCTCCACCTCAAGATCCAAACATGTACTATGGAGGTGCGGGATATACAAATTATCAACAGCCACATTAGGTATTATTCCATCACAATTTTACTTTTTTCTCTATGCAATGTTTACATTCACTTGATTTGTATGTGACAAATCGAAAGATTAAAATATCAACATGATGTCTAAAATCGTGGTTAATCCAAATGAATGTGACTACTCCCAACGGTAAATTCTGATACCTGTAGTTTCTGCGGGCAGGATTGAGATTCTCATTTGCTTAGTGGTGGCTTGATCTTCTGAGAAACTATAAATTCTTTTCTTAAACAAAGTGTGGATATGATTTATTTTATTTTATTTTTGCTGGTACACAGTGCGACCAAATATCCCTAGCATATTTGACACCGATAGCTTGTTTCTGCGTTGAATTCCTGGCTCACTAGTAGTGAATGGATCCCTTTTTCCTCGTTTCTTCTCTCTTTTAATGTCATTGTGCTGGATGATTCTGATTAGACGCTGTAATTTTTTTTCAGCGATCTGCTCTGCAGAGGAATTCTTGGAGCTGTGCGGATTACCTTGGATGCGTCCCTGTTTAGCTTCATCGATTTATACAGCTAGCTTAACTGGTTGATAACATTACCGAGTTTGGTTTGTGTACTAGACGATACGTTTTCTGCCATATTACTGTGGATTCTGTTTACATTTTCCAATTTTAGCTTTCGGAGGTTTTTGAGTGTTGAATTTTGATTGCATATTATTATGATTGCTTTTTTGGTGTCTTTGAGTTTTCGAGATTTGAAGTCCATGGCTTGAATTTTTTATTCGAATTCCCAGAGGTGAAAGAAAATGAAAATTGAAAGATGATATGGTTCTCCCTTGTGGCACTTCAAGGATGACCCTTATATAAGCTGGGAATGTTCAGTGGCTTCTCACGATGGTTATAGGTCTTGTTTGACAAGATTTTTGAAAAGTCAAAAGTTGTTTTTGAACCTGTTTAGATATTTTTTGTTTGATTAGAAGAGTTTTTAGAATAAGCGGGCAAACAAGAAGCCAAAATTTTCGTGGAGCATGTCTTTATAATTAGGTGCTAAAATTTGGCCCTTAAAATTATGTTTAAAGAAATTCAAATTAATATTTTAAAGAGGAGTAGATCTTTATAATTAAGGATATTGTCACTTGTACACCTTTTTTTAATTTTATTACATCATGCTTAACATTACCATTGTTGTCAACAGATGACTGGTTAAATATTTTTTTTTAAAAAAAATTTACGTTATTGTATAATTAAATTCATTTAAAATATTTCAATAGTCAATGCTTCCTATATTGATCAAACTAAATAATATACAAATTATCAACAGCCACAGCAGGTATTGTTCCATCACAATTTTACTCTGTTACCTACGCAGTGTGAATGACATGGATATATCTAAATATCTATTTTATGTGGAATAGTGGGTAATCCAAATGATGGTGGTTACTCCCAATGGTAAATTGTGAGAGTAGAAATTCTTTTCTTATAAGATGGGTGTAAATGAGAATATTTTTTATTTTTGCAATGGATCCAAAACTCCCCGCAGATGGCCAGTGGCACAACGAAACGAAAGAATCGTTTACATTTTTCATAAGATCTCTTATATAGCTAAACTCAAAAATAGATCAGTTATTTTTGTATTACAATTTTACTTTTTTCTCTATGCAATTTTTACATTCACTTGATTTGTATGTGACAAATCGAAAGATTAAAATATCAACATGATGTCTAAAATCGTGGTTAATCCAAATGAATGTGACTACTCCCAACGGTAAATTCTAATACCTGTAGTTTCTGCGGGCAGGATTGAGATTCTCATTTGCTTAGTGGTGGCTTGATCTTCTGAGAAACTATAAATTCTTTTCTTAAACAAAGTGTGGATATGATTTTATTTTATTTTATTTTTGCTGGTACACAGTGCGACCAAATATCCCTAGCATATTTGACACCAATACCTTGTTTCTGCGTTGAATTCCTGGCTCACTAGTAGTGAATGGATCACTTTTTCCTCGTTTCTTCTCTCTTTTAATGTCATTGTGCTGGAGGATTCTGATTACACGCTGTAATTTTTTTTCAGTGATCTGCTCTGCAGAGGAATTCTTGGAGCTGTGCGAATTACCTTGGATGAATCCCTGTTTAGCTTCATCGATTTATACAGCTAGCTTAACTGGTTGATAACGTTACCGAGTTTGGTTTGTGTACTAGACGATACGTGTTCTGCCATATTACTGTGGATTCTGTTTACCTTTTCCAATTTTAGTTTTCGGAGGTTTTTGAGTGATGGATTTTGTTTGCGTATTGTTATTGATTAAATGTTTGCTTTTAGTGTTTTTCGATATTTGAACTGTCATGACTTGAATTATGATTTTAAATTTCCCAGATATAATGTGGGTTTACATGGAGTATGGTCACTATATTCTAGCAATGGTTCGAGAAAAATTAGGGTGACACAGAATTGCTAGAGTCGAGGTCCTCGGTCGCATGGAATTTCCCTCGATAGCTATTGTTGGATAAGTTGTCTAATCTTGTCCTTTCTCTCGGGTTTTATTTTAAATATGCCTAATTTTGGTCTTGGAATTGAATTTTCTTGAGTGTTTCGTCGTCCAGACAACCGTCTTTTTGATTACCTAAAAAAGGAAGAAAAAATCGTGAGTGGGAAGGATATAGTAGCGAAAGCCATTGGAATTTTATTTTATGCATGCGATTACTTGAGTTCAATCAATTGAGGTTGGTTTGGTTCAGTCAGGTTTGGCCTTTTTTAAGTTGTCGTCCAATGCGATAAAGAATAAAGAATAAAAAAAGAATAAAGAATAAAAAAGTAGGGTGATCGTTCCGACGTCGAGTCATCTAGAGTGCACACGCAATTCAATCAAAGACATGGTTACTACTTTGAATTTTTTCGAGTTCAATCAATTTAGAAATTACTTTTTCTTTCATGCTGCCTGAGTTTGTCAGGTAGTTTGACAAAATGTTAGGTGGCGGCACTTAATTATTCTGTTATAATTTTTTTTTTTTTTTATTGTTCAACATCCAATGCAGTTTTCTCACTTGGTATTCTGACATTCTGCTTTACAAAACGCCATGTAAAAGGGCTCAACTCTTTTATATTTTAAGATTTGGGTTCACACTGATTTTTCATGGCATGTATGTCACATGTAAGGGTTGGTTTGTGCTTTTGAAAAAATAAGTAGTTCTTGAGATTAGTGTCTGTTTAACAATTAGAGTTTTAAATAGTGATTTTAAAGAGAACGTATAGTTAAAAAGTGAGAATTTTTTAGTATACGTATAAAATATTTTATTGTGTGAATATATAATTTAAAATGATCATGTAATAAATTAAAGAGCATCAAGCGAACACTAATGAGTTACTTTGAAGATGCTCAAGCAAGTGTATAAAAGTATTTTTTATAGTTTGAATAATTTTTAAAAGAATTGACTTAAAATAACTTCTCTCGTGCACCGCTTCTACAACAAGTAGAAGCTTTTAAGAAATTTTAAGATGTTCTTGAAAATATTTACAAGATGAATTATTCGTAAAGTTTGAATTGAAAATAATGAACTCTCAAAATAAAAAAAGATACACATATATAAGCATAAAAATATTCTGATATTCCTTCCGTTCATCTTTCAAGATCCAAACGTTGCGGAATCTTTAAACATAATTCGCCAAATTACTGTTCAAAAGTTGAGGGAAAACATGACATCCCCCCAGATGAAGTCTAGACGACCACTCACTGTATAATATACTGGGAAATCAATAAATATTCTCTGTTTTTAAACACTAATATCTATCTCAGAAAAGAAAAATCGGACCGAGGAATGAAAAACATGGAAAAAAATTCGGTGATTGTTGTGTTATCGGTGCTTTTAGTAGTCGTAGGCACCGGTGCCGATTATGTTAGACCTCTGCCTCGTAAAGCTCTGCACTTTCCATGGAGCCCTAAGCACTCATCCCATCCTCAACAGGTTAAATCCGTTTCTTGCTGTTTTTACTTTTGATTTATAAGTGGGTTTTCTTAAAATTGGATTCTCTCATTGTTTTTGAGCTTTGAATTGATTTTCTGGTTGTGGGATGTCTTTATTTATTTATTTATTATTATTATTATTTTTTGATTTGTTGAAATGGGTTAATTGTTCTTTAAATGAACTATGGTACTATTAGAGTCATTGGACTAGATTTCTTCATACTGTTTAGGTACATCATCATTTACCTGATTTAACTGTGTGATTGCATTGGAGTTTCTCATGGTCGAATTATGAAGTTGAATTCTTTTCATGGTATCAAATTCTTCAAAAATATAGAACTTTCTAAGAGATTGTTGACGTAAAAGTTCCCTAATTTCGGGATGGTTCTGTTGATCTGTTGTTAAAATTGCACAACTGTGTTTATCTCTCAACACGTTGGCTTATTACTTGAACTGGCAATTGGTTTTCTTGAACTTTGTAGCGTTAATGGCCATTTCAGGTTCACATCTCGTTGGCTGGAGATAAACATATGCGGATAACGTGGATCACTAGTGATAAATCTTCCCCTTCAATTGTTGAATATGGAACGTCACCCAAAAGCTATGACTTTAAAGCTGAAGGAGAGAGTACTAGTTATAGCTACTTTCTGTATAAGTCGGGAAAGATTCACCATACTGTCATTGGGCCGCTTGAAGATGACACAGTGTATTTCTATCGATGTGGGGGTAATGGCCCCGAGTTCCAGTTCAAAACCGTGCCATCTCAGTTTCCAGTTACTTTTGCTGTGGCTGGTGACTTGGGTCAGACTGGATGGACTAAATCTACTATAGACCACATAGAGCAGTGTAAATATGATGTTTATGTGCTTCCTGGAGACCTCTCTTATGCCGATTACATGCAGCATAAGTGGGACACATTTGGGGAGCTAGTGCAGCCACTTGCAAGTTCAAGACCCTGGATGGTGACACAAGGGAACCACGAGAAGGAGGAGATACCAATCTTAAAGGATGGATTCGTATCTTATAATTCAAGATGGAAGATGCCATTTGAGGAGAGTGGGTCTAGGTCAAATCTGTATTATTCGTTTGGAGTTGCAGGAGTTCATGTTATCATGCTTGGTTCCTATACAGATTATGACAAGTACTCTGATCAATATAGTTGGCTGAAGGTTAGGTGACACAATATTTTCTTGCCTGAAATTGTACTAGTTAATTTTTTTTTGGTTTTTGTTATATTTGATCAATTCATTATGTGTTGATGCTTTAGAGAAACAAGTATGGCATTTAAGTTTCATAACTTTATACATGACCAGGGGTCGGGGAATTAATCCTTTAGGTATACTTTGGTGATTGAATAATATTGGATGATTGTGTCATGGCTGATTTTTTAACTATCACAACGCAAATTATTTCTCACTCTTGCAGTGCCTTCTGCTGCTCCTATCCTAAGATCAGTCTTTCTCTATCTCTAGACTTACTGATTATCGCTAATTTAGTATGAAGAGCTTACTACTGAACACCTGAAAGCCTCATGTGCTCCACTTGGTACCAACACTCGTCTATCCTCAATGCTCATTCTCATCAAGGTTCCAACTCCCATTTCGCCCCTGCACAAATACTCCAGATTATCTAGATTGTTTGTTTGGGTTTCCTTTGCTTAGGGTTCATTTTATACATCTCTTATGGGCACATCGCAAATAAATATCCAAGAACTGAAATCTCTTTCCCATTTTCAAATAGACCAGTAGGTTCACTTGACATTGTCTGGGCAATCGAACTTCTTTGCCGTGAATAAACATGGTATAGAACTGGATCGTGAAAAGGGTGTAAGATTTTGCTATTATTGGAGCAATTTTTGAAGTTGATCTCGTGCTGATATAACTGAATTGTTTATGTAACTTCAAATTGTAGGCTGATCTTTCGAAGGTGGACCGTGAGAGGACACCCTGGCTAGTTGTGGTATTCCACGTGCCATGGTATAACAGTAATCATGCTCATCAAGGTGAAGGCGACGACATGATGGCATCCATGGAACCATTGCTTCATGCAGCTGGAGTGGATGTTGTGTTTGCTGGTCATGTGCATGCTTATGAGCGCTCGGTAAGCTACACCAGTGATAGCTTCTATTATATTTGATTTATGGGTATTTGACCTTTCAATTCTATTGTGCAACAGAGACGTGTTTATAATGGTAAATCAGATGCCTGTGGACCCGTCCACATAACAATTGGTGATGGAGGAAACCAAGAAGGTTTAGCACACAAGTAAGTCAACTTAGTAAGATTTGTTCATTACAAAGCCAAGTAAGAAAACTATAAACACTCGTATCTGTAACTATAAATTTATTTACAGGTACTTGGAACCCCAACCTGAGTGGTCGATCTTCCGTGAAGCAAGCTTTGGTCATGGCGAGCTCAGGATAGTGAACTCAACTCACGCATTTTGGAGCTGGCATAGGAATGATGACGATGAACCGGTTAGGTCTGATCAAGTCTGGATAACCTCTTTGGTTGGTTCAGGGTGCCTTGCTGAAAGGATTCGTGAAGTAAGAAACATACTCGTGGAACCTTAAATTGGTTGACTTGGGATTGTCTGTTTTGTAACTGGATGTACTCCTTAGGCGTATGTAAATGCTTGTCCTTTTTTTGGGACGGCCTAGTTTCTTTATGGATCATTAGCTCCAAACTTTTTCACCGGCGTTTGTAATATGGTAACGATACGTGTTACTATCTTATCCGCAATATTATCCTATTTGGCTACAAGTATTTATTTAGCAGACCAACGTTCTCTTTGACAGCTGATTATCCTGTCCATTATATTAACTTCTAAAATAACTTTCTAAAAGCAAATAAACATTGAAGCAACTAAACAAAGCAAAGGGAAATTTGAAGTCAGATGACGTTGAAATTCTGTTCAATAAGCAAAGAGAAATAACCATCTTTATCCATCATCTTTTGTATACAAATCGATTTTATGAGCTTACAGTTCATGAGATGCTCAGTGTTTCAGACGCTTTGTTCAATCTTTCATCCTTGCTTCGCCTCTGATAGCCAATCATGGATTCGAACACGTGCAAGAGACCATCTAATCCTTCAGAATCTTCCCCTAAAGCCTTCATTGCATATACAATGCTTTCGATTGTGGACAAATATCCAGCCCTCGGCTGATGTCTCACTTCACTATACAAGCTCGATTTATCCAAATCCAACCTTAAATGTGGCAAAAGTTTCAACCATGGGTTCTCACTGTACACTCTCTTTGCCTTGGCCCATGTTCCATCCAACACAATCAAATTCCTCACCTCGAAATCTAATCCCTCAATGCCAACTGAGTTTTCACTCGGAAATAGAAGCACTGATCCAGGAGGAACTACAGCTTCAAATTCTTCAGTTTCTTGGTATTCATTCCTCACATCCAATGGCTTTCTCAGAAGCCTTTTTACAACAAACCCTTTTCTTATATCACCAATGACTACATCAGATGACAATAGAGCATCAAGATTCATTTTTTGTTGTTTGTTCGGGTTCATTGAACAATGATAGAAGGATCTAATAGCTCCATACTTTTCAATAGTAAATTCGATAACAGTTTCTTTGGGAACTCGAGAAGCTGCTTTTTCTTTATCAAACACTTCGTCCATTACACCTGATTCTAACTTGGAATGGATGCTTCCACTCATCATGAAGTCCGAATTTCGCGAGAAAACTGCATTGTTCTTGCAAATCTTACGCATTTTCACACCATCAAAATCAACAAAATGGAATCCCAATTCGCCATTTCCGGAAATGGAGGCTCCAACACAATCATCCCTCTCTCTTTGACTTGGCATTTGCCCCAAAAGAAGGCCGTTTTCTTCCCAATCGACACGATCGACTTTATAACTCGGGTTAAGTAATCTAATAAGGAAACGAGCTTGTAAATTGACATCAGAAACTGATATCACGTCGACATTTTTAAGCCCCAAAGTTGCGATTCTGGCGGAATTAAGAGGGTGCTTTTTCTCAAGGCTGTGTTGAAAAATGGTAACCGTTACAGAGTTATCAAGCCTCGGAGTCTTGAGCCGCAAACAGAGGCAAATACGGGTCGGTTTGGAGCATGATGGACAAGTGGGTCTCTTACTGGCTCCGCATTGAGTAACCATTTGGGGAATTAGGGTTTGGATTCGAGGAAATCTGAGGATTATGTTACGGAATGGATTGAGAAATGGCAGGGTTCCGGGTCGTAATCCGATTGGGATCCGAACTTGGATTGACATTCGATCCATTCATTTCACATTGTGGGTTGATCCGATTGACAGAAATCAGAAGCAAATTGAATAGTAATTGAAGAATGTCATTACGAAACCCTAGATGGAGGGAAGTTGACTAGAAACTGATACGACATCGTTTGGTATTTAATATTTTTATCCTTAACCTAATGAATATATAGAAATCAGAAAGTATGTTCCTTATTTTCAATTATTATCCCTCTCTTCCAAGACAATTTGTTACAAGTCCAATTGCAAAATGAGTTCGCCTTATTACAAAATTTTATACTGTCTCTTGCATTTTATTCAAGTAAAAGAACATATTTAGAGGTGTTCATAAAAGACACTTGTGCCGGCAGCACAACCCTTAATTAAGATAATATTTGACTTGAACGTTAAAATTGACAGAAGCCCAAACGTGTATGTCCACATCACAATTCGTACAATAGTGTGGTTGGATTTTCGTAATCCTTCAAATTTGCATTTAAAAGAGTGAAACAAAATTTTCAATTCATATATTTTTAAATGAATCTATTTGAAAGAATAGGTGATTTCATTGTTGTACGACGTTGACATACATGTCACCCTTTCATTAATTTTGGGAAACAATCATGTTTGGTGTGCATCATAGTATACACCAAGTTTCATACTCTGTCACGTGTCAACCTATCATTTGACAATTAATTTTTTTTTTTCACTAATCAAATCTTACCACTATAGATGATGTCAAACATGATGTAAAAATGTGTGTACAAGTGGTTTTATCCTTTAGGAAAATGCCAATTGTATACTCTTCCTTGACAAAATTGTTGACATTTGTGTGTTCACAAGTGTTGATTGGATAAAAAAATGGTCAAAAATTTAAACTATCTAATGATATGTTGTTTTGTGACACAATGTAAAAATTGATATAAAAAATGATGTAATGATTGTTAATTTTAACGTCCACATATATTACACTAGTTAAAGTGATGTCAATAGATGGAATCAATAGATTTTTAAGTAAATCAAAGTTTGGTGATTGGTAATGAATTTTAGCCTTTTTATTTGATATATATTTTTTAAAATTTATTTTTAATCATACATTCTCTCAAATAAAATAATATTGATAGTGGAATCGTACCATTTTTCTAAATTTTAGCTATATATTCTGAAAAAAAAATTCAATTTTGACAAAAATTTATTTTCAAAAAGTTTACATCAAGCATGCAAAAAGAAAAGTGAAGAAACTAATGGAGAAGCTATTACTATTTACTTGCAGTGTGGTGCCCACGCAGACCATTTCATAACCAAATCAATTAGACACCATTACCCTTTAGAATTTCATTCAAAGTTCCAACCTTTAGCTTAATGACAAGGATAAAGTGGACATTTTACACGAAAATTTCTGGCCCGATAGCCCCGTAGCGGAGTTGGTGACACGAACATTTGACCAACTTAAACCAAACCACACGCCATTGCTGTTGAAAATTTTGCTCTGAAATTCTGCTAAATTTTCGAAATTTTGAATATTTTCAAAGGCCCAGTTGTTGAAAATGCATGATTTTTGCTTTACAATCCCATATGGGCTGATTCTGGTGTGTGGTGGGATCATTGGATATGCCAAGAAAGGCAGCACAGCATCACTCGCCGGAGGACTTGGCACCGGATTCTTGCTTATACTCGCCGGTTATCTCAGCCTCCAAGCTTTCCACAAACGCAAAAACTCCTATCTGGCCTTGATTATTGAAACTGGTACTGCTTATTTTCTTCAAGCATACTTGTGGAAATTATTAATATTGGGTAATTTTTTGTGATTATTTGATGTCTTTTGGAGAATCATGCATTTATCCGTATCCGGTTGAATTATGTGGTTTGGATCTAATTGTAGCAACTATAATTAAAAAATTAAGAAGACAACTATAAAATTTTGTGTGGATCTGGAAAAAATGAATATGGTTTCTGCTAGTATTAAAAAAAAAAATGGTTTGATGTCATCTTGTTTCTTCTTGCTATTTATGCAACTGAAATAGCTCACTCTCTCATCTAGATGCTGTGCTTGGTAATATTGGTTGACTGGCGTTTTAACTTGCTTCTCTCTGTGAATTTTGGGTTATCGTTGCACAATGAAAAATAAATTTATAGAACATCAAGAGCATATGTTATGGCAATGTTTAGTGCTGGATTTAGATTTCACACTAAATTGTATGAAATTTGACACTGAATCTGAAAACTTAAAAAGAGTAGTGTTGCTTCTCATGTCCAACTATTCAAGAAACAAAAATCGCTTTGCATCACAGCCTTTTCTTATCCACAGTTAAGAGTAGAATCAAAATGGAGGAAGCTCTTCAATTTCCAAATCTCTGGAGTAATTTAGGGCCTGTTTGATGTATATTTTTTTAGAATAGATTTTGTGAAAAATGATTTTTTTGGAGACTGTATGGTTAGAAAGTAGGAAAAAATTATGGGTCCACATGTAAAATTATTTTATTGGGAGAATGTGTGATTGAAAATGAGTTTCAAAAAATTTGTACCAAACAAGGCTTAATGTCTGAGTTGTATCTAATTCTGTTCTTATGAATTTTACATTGTCTTAAACAGTTTGTGCTGCCATACTGACTTGGGTCATGGCACAGCGTTACATGCAAACTTCAAAGATAATGCCTGCTGGCATTGTTGCTGGGATCAGGTAACTGAAAATGATAAACTAGCCACTTTGCATCTGGTCTTTTGTGTTCAAACTTGCATTGTAGAGTTTTGGAGTTGGTGCATTCATTCCTTTTGTTCTCTCTCATAATTCATATTGTGTAACTTGACATGTTTAATTTTTTACATACCACGTATCATAGCTGTAGTTTCCTTGTTATAACAAGGCGTAAGTTACTTTTCAAAAAATGAAAAGTGCAATAGAGAAAGTTCACAAAGCTTGCAAATTATGACATCTAGATATCACTTCTTAATATTAGAATTTATGTTCTATTTGAGATGTAATAATATAATACAGAAGCTAGCTTGCATTTCCTTTAAGCAGAAAAACCTTTCTGAAATCCTTGAAGAGTTAAATATTTTTGTAAGACAAATGAAGATTTTTATTTTTTAGGGGAAGATCTGGTGCTGCACATGATTTTACCAATTCCAACTTCATAATTAATCTTACTAAAAAAATCTAAATAACTCGAGGACTTTTCCATTCACCTTGAGGGATATTGAAGATCAATAGATGATTGATCATGCAGATCTGTTATTAAACATATTTCTATAAATTGTAATTAAGCTTAGCCGAAAGAACATGTAATTAAATTAAGCCTAGGAAACCTAAATGTTAAATCTGAAACTTGATAGCATGAAGAAAATGACTAAAATCCACAAGTTCCTGATTGCAAATTGTTGAATTGGTTGAAGAAGTCCATCTTCTGTTGTGGTTTCGATTTTGTTTGAGAATGTTGTATAAGAAGGTAAAGAGCTTTGTTTTTGAGCTGCATTGTATACTCTGTTTCATGTTCTAATGTTGTCTGCAGCGTCCTCATGACCATATTCTATCTGTACAAGATTGTGACTGGTGGCAACCATTTCCCGCCCAAGACTGAGTAATGGCACGTAGCTTCTCTTCCTACACTGATTCTATACTGTTATTTACTGAGAAACAATTACCCAAAACCATGGATTTGTCGATATTGCTGGCTAGGCTTTTTGTTGTGTTCTCTGAGTAGAGTGTCTGTAATAATAGAAGAATGTTTGTATTTCCTCGACTGTTAATCCAACTGTTTTCACTACTTCATTGATGCATCAGTATTTTCATTCCCATGGTGAAAGGAATTCGTATTCTGTCATACAGAGCTTACATTCCCTTGTTTGAGAAAGTCGAAAAACATGCAGAATTCAAAGGATTTTTAAATGTGCAATATGTGTAATAATGTATATTGTTTCCTCCCCATCAATCATTTTTCATTTAAATTGGCAAAGAACAAGAAGCATGTCAAGCTTTTTCTATATTACATGTTTATCTATTGTAATATTGAGATTAAATTAATTTAATAGTAATTTAATATTAAGAATATTACAAAAATAATTGTATAGTTGAATTAAAATTACCATGTATAGTTAGAACTAATAGTTGTACCAAAATAATTCAATTCTTGGTTCTACAAATCAATAAATTTTAACTGGAATGGAGTTGAATTAGCTAGCTCAATTTAAATTAGTGTAATTTGGGATAAAAATCTCCACCCTAATATTGATTCCAAATCAACTGAAGTTGAACTAAACTGGCTGAATCTAATCAATTTTAGTTTGATTCGCGCGTTTCAAATTAAATTTGTCCACCTTATTTAGGTTGTGTTTGGTACCCAATTTGGATGTATTATAAATTTTGGAATAATGATTGATGAAAGAATATGTGGTTGAAAAGTAATGAAAAATTTTAAATTTTTGTGTAATATTATTTTATTTGGAGAATGTGTGGTTATAATTAAGAAAGAGATGAATTTTTTAAGAAATAATGGGTGCCAAACACAATCTTAATACTTCATCATTACTTTTGATTCAAAGGCGTGTATCATATTTAGAATGCCATACTAGACGGTAGAGTATGTCATCGCTCCCCTGAGTCCATCCTCATTTTTCAATCCGTTGAGTCCCATTTCAAGCATACTCCTGTATTATTCACCATCCACGAGAATGGTTCACCAACCTTGGCTTAGGTATTGCCACCACTGTGCTCAAAAGTGAAAGCTCATGGTACAAATTCAATCCATTCTATATCACCCACGTCAAGCTCGAGAATTCATTCCAAGTCCATTCCCTTGGGTCCATCCCAACTTTGAAGCATGCTCTTACCTTAGTATTGAACAAATTATTAGACAAATATTTATTGCTAAGACTTCTTCAATTACATCTAGTATAGGAAATTAAACGTACTTATAATGTTTGACGTTTTTGAATGTTAAGCCAATATTAGTTGAGATAAGAAAAAACTCAATACGGTAAAGAAATAATAACTTTGACAATTCACCCTCAATTTACCTTTTTATGTTCTTTTTCCAAATTAAAAAGACCAATGCTTGTTTCTTTTTTTTTTCTCTTCCTTAGATTTGGAGTCATCAGTTCTGAATTTGAATAGATTAAAAAAAAAAAAAAAAGTTAATCTAATCATATAAGAACAATCCAGACTATGACGAATAACACGAGAGTTTCAGTGATTTCCATGTTTTTTTCCTTCACATTTTCACTTGTGTAAATGGTAGGGAATATAACAACAAATAGATAATTGTTCAACAGCAATTTTGAGCAACTTTCTAAAAGTCAAAACAATTTCTCAATGTCTATTTAACAAAGTACCGAAATCTCCAGAGAAATGCTCTCTGTTAGTATGTAATGACAACTACACAATATGTATAGTTATTTCAGTTTGATCCCTGTATCTAACTGCGCTGTTTAGAACAAAAAAGTCACAGTAAGTTAAAGGAGGGAGAAATCACGGTCGCCCCATTGTCTAATAAATTTCTTTTGATTCGAAAGCTCTATGTCCTAAACTATGCTGATATTCCTGTAGCTTCCTTTGGTATCAAAAATAGGAAACAGACTGGAATGAAGATGCAGAAAAACTGGATAATGATTCCTAAGAGAAGGTTGTCGAAAGAACCCGAGGAGATATTCAGAATTGAAGCCAGTCCTGCACCTACGAACGATCCAAGTGTTGATCCTAAGTTGTTTATAGACATAAAGAGTGCAAATAAAGTTCCTTCAATCCCAGGTGGACAAAGCTGCCCTGATAAGATGAGGAAAGGCATGAACCTGTGATGAAATAGAGAATTGGATGAGTTTATTAACTGCAAGTCTTCAAGATTCATCGTCAGGTCATTTATACTCAATGGGCCAAAACAAACCAATAGATACATATAGATAGCCAAGCAAGGGAGAATGCATAAATTCTTGATCTGGGGTGTAATGATCTACTGCAAATAAAATCGGCTTCTAATACCAAATGTGGAGTACATACTTAAATTGATTGATGCCATCTGCGAGAGCTGAACCAAAAAGCACCATAACCTTGTCTGATATGCCTAATGAAATATTTGATCTAGACACCAAAACTACATCCAGAAGAATCAAAATAGACAACCCAATATGAGCGCACCTGCGAAAAATACAAAGATATCGAAAGAATAAACAATTTTGAAAAACAAATCCAATAATCGTCTCTTCGTTCAACTTTAAGAAAACAAATAAAAGGCATGGATACAAGATCAACTTACAAGAGAATCCTTCTCAATTTCATCTTCTGCAAGAACCGGTTATAAATAAAGGTTCCAATCATGAGGCCTAACCACCCAATAACACGTGTTGTGCCCAAGAAGGATGCTTCCAGGTTCAAAATTTCAGTCTGATAATAGAACATGACAGTCGATAGGTTTGGAAAAGTCACATGTGCTAGGAAAAACCAAGCCATTGGTCTAGATTTCACAAGAGAGTACGAGAAACAAAAATAATCATTAGCATGATAAATTAACCCACAAGAATAGAAGGATAATTATAACATAACAATTCAATAGGGGAAAGTAAACTGGGTTCGAGTCATATTGGCGGATAGGGGGAATAAGGATGAATTTTCTTTCAAAAAAAGTACGATGCATACTTAAGTCAATCTCAGCACTTCACTGCACCCAACCTTTAGACTTTTATTGCTATTGAAGGAGTAGCATTGTCATCAGTTGCTTAACTAAATTATCTTCATAACTATATTTGTAACCTTTTCTCTATAGATTACAACATTGACTAATTCACAGTGACGGTCTAAGGGTGGCTCTACTTGTCTGATGTTTACCTCAAAAATCCAGATAATCTCTTTAATGAAGCATTATTTATTTGCTTTCATATAGTGATTATAGAAATAAACAATTAACTCATTCACGTTCATGCACATCAATTTAGTATATTTCCAATGTAAAGCAATAAAAGTGAGACAAAATCACTACCTAAGTATGAACCAGTTAAATTAGAAAGAATTACCTTATAATGATTGGCTGCCGAAAAGCCCTAAACAATGTAAAAGTGGCCAGTTTCAGAGAATGAAACCATCGTGTTGCCAAGGATCCATCTTTTTTAGATACCTGGGATTTACTCAAGGTAACTGGTCCATTTTTGGTACTTTTCTGGCTCTTCTTTCGCTTCGAAACACTGTTGGACTTCTCAGCAGAAAGATTGTCTTTGTGAAAAGAACTACCATTCATTGATTGGGAGCCTCCATTCGAAGTAGAATGTTCGGGAATATCTTTCCTGTTTACAGAACTCTCCTCCACTAAACAACATGAAAATAGCTGGATGGTCGGTAATGCTGAAAAAAGTAAAAATATTTTGCTTATGGGTAAATTAGTTAGTGCATATCCTCCAAGCAAACTCCCACATATTCCTCCCAAAGCCATTGTCATCCAAGATATGGACTGAAGATCACCAGCAAATGAGGCCCTGTTCATGTATACTTGTAAGAACTTAATTCACGTTCTATAAGCTGATAAAATGAAAAACATACAGAGATAGAGAGCTCCAAATAACAAAGGATCATGTACAAGCTAAGAATCACAAACGTGGACAGGTTGACACTTGATTACTTAAAAAAGTAGGACACAAACACGTCAATTTTAATTCTTTAAATAAGCACACACACACACACACACACACACACATTTATATATATATATAGACACACACATTACATTTTTTAATAAAATCAATTTTTTTTTTAGTTTTGGTTTTTGTTGGTAAATTCTTTTAAATTGGATTAGTAGCTATATAGTATATTGAAATAGCTTTCAGTTGAACTATATATTAATAATGCTAGAGAAAGAAAAATACATATTAGTGGATGTAAAAAAAAAAATAGCATGAAGTTCGTGTTGGAAACATTTCTTGGAGAAGTATCAGTGTTTGACATGACATATGTCGGAAATGGACATGCTACAGACCCTAGAAGTTCCCATGCTTCATAAAGTACAAGAATGTTGAGCAAACTGAATTACGTTTTGATGCAGGATATAATTGAGAAATATTCAACACGAGAAGAAGCAATCAGCAGCAGGAGCAAAAGAAGAAGAAAGCAGAAGACGAAGCCAGAAGAAGAAAAAGAAGAATCAGGGGAAAGGGGAGAAAACGTTGGTCGCAGCCAATCTAAATTTCATCAATTCATCAACTGAGTCAATTACAATGCAAAAACCATATAAATAGTAAAACCAAACTCAACTAGTGAAGGGCTTGGACCAACCCAATAATACAAGCCCAATAATAGAAAACATAAATAATAAAAAATCCACAATAGAAAATAAATCTCGATGGATGTCCGCATCACGTTTAAGTACACCAACAGTAGATACAAACATAGATACAACTTTTATCATTTGGTTGGTGCATTTAGGGGCTGATCAATGTGTCAAATTAATTTAATGCAAAGTCACAGATGATGATAAAGCTCAGCGTTTTGTAGTTGTGACAATCTGCACACTATGGCTTTGGAAAATTGCACTTGATGATTGAGATCAGCGTACTTAACCGAAAGTTCAAAATTATAAGACCAATCAATCAAATCAAGATTGCACAAATAAATTTCCAGGATTAAAAAAGACAATCTAGTTTATTTGTTTGGAGTGCAAAGTTCAAGCTGCGATCATTAGCCTGAAACTGTTAGCTTTTGCATCAAATCAACAGTTCAATCTTTGCTGCAAAAACATTTTATGTCCCCTGGTCAAGCTTTTATGTCTATACAGGAATACTCAACCTCCATGTGCACATTAACCACTTCTGTATCGTACAGATTCGGATTGTTCAACTCTAGTCCAACTTCAAAAGGAACTTAACATGCAGTTGGTGATCAATTGACAAGACTTTAACCCTTGGTCGATTACAAGCAGCAAACTACTCTGTAAAATTAATCTAAAGGCTAATTTTCGGCCCAATGGCCGAAAAATATCACACGTTCACAAATTATGTAAGTAGCAAATTAAAATCTTGCCTAACTTTGACCAATTTCCTACCATATCTTATGTTTCACAATTTACAAAGATAAACAATTTAGCATCTTAAACATAAATAGGTGAATGGAAAATAACAACGAGAGAGAGAGAGAGAGAGAGAGAGAGAGAGAGATAGAGAGAGAGCCGTGAAATTAATCGAGTTGTGAACTTGTAACACGCTTGTTGAATACTGACTTTGACCCTTATTTGGTTTGAATAAAAATTAAAATTTTAGTAGAGAATGAATTAAAATAGAAANGCTCAGGCTTAAAATGAGCCATGGGAAAAGAGAAAGCAATGTGGCTAGTACTAAGTAAGGTATCCTTTTTCTTCCTCGAATTGGTATGCAATCGGATAATATTCTGCAAAAATTCACATCATATGACTCAAAAGAAAAAGGACCAATTTTTGAACTGAAGTTTCACAGTAGAACAATAATATAATAAATAGCCCTAAGAGTTGCAGTTATTCAGCTCCCTTTAACACGCAAAAAGATAACATCTGCTTATAGCCTATTGTTCTGACAAAGGTGTTACTGTCCACTAAACAAACGTCATTGACCTGATTGGACATAATTCTATAGGTTATTTTTGCGTAAACCATTGATATTTCAGTCACTTGATCTTTATTGCAGAAAACAAGGTTTCATATTAGGGGGACCGCGTGATGTCTCTAAAAGTTGATAAAAGCTGGTGACTCCCATGAAATGTGGAGCGATAAAGTGAATAAAAGTTGTGGTTCCAATGAAATATGTGGTAAAAAATGAAGATTGACTAGGTTTTTAGCAAACAAAAGCTTTACCAATCAAACACTAGATATTATAATTATTCTTCACATTGAAGAGTAATTCGACAATTACTTTATGACATAAAAAATTTAAATATTAGCTAACTTTCATGCTAAGCCATGTAATATTGGTCATTTGGCCCCAACCCCCTTTTCCTTTTTCCCCTACCAGATGAAGTAGCATATATTAAACTTAAAAAAAATCATATCAAGTTTAGGGGGATCTGCTGAAGCAGTAATGAAAGAACTCTCTGGATACAAAATATGGGACTTTCTTAAGGAGGAACCAACAAGAGACCGTATCTTTAACTTGAGCTAGTATTACGTGAGAAGTGCAGCTAGGTAGCCTATATGGCTGTATGTTTGAATCAGGCTAGTGTTACATAAGAAGCACAGCTGGATAGACTATATCAAGCTTGTATTTCATGAGAAGCACAGCTAGATCCATACCCATATAATGGTTTAATACTCCATGGAAAAAACGCTATTGAGGTCACAAATTGAGATGCTGAGGGTGATAACTTTAGATGGTCTTTTAACTGATATGAGACAGCAGTCCATACGAATGACCTGAAACCCTGCTACCATAGAATCATGGAGACATAAGTGTGAGAGTTAGAATTCACAACATATAACTTCATTGATCTTAAGAATGCAACAGGTAACCATCAATAGTCTTCAGATCTTCAAAAGGTGTTCAGAATGATAAAAAAATCATTGAACCATCTTATACTATTGAGCGAACCATTAATTTTAATTTTCTGAAGCTAACTAATTTGCAAAAACAAATATATATATTTTTTATGCTAAATAGACTGCAACGAATAGAGGATTATCGAGAAAAAGATAGTGTCAGTATTTACTAAATGAACCTCACATTCAGCAAGCAGGATTATTAGCAAAATCGAAAAAGATTTCCAAGAATAGGGAACCACATAAACATTTTATACAATACTCTCGAGACAATGCCGAAGGAAGTTAGCTGCTTAGGAGTAAAATACCCACCAATTTCTTGGAAGTTTGCTTCAATACAAGAATATAAAACACCTACATATCATGAATTACTGATGTCATGGTGGCCTATCCATCATGTCTAGGGTAGGTTACCACAAATCACTAAATCAATAACCAAAAGTTTGCAGTGAATATCTTGCAAACTGGAAGCTTTGAAGGTATCCATTGCACATAGGTTAACCTCAGAATTAGAAAAGCATTTTATCGGCCCCACATTTTCCCTCTGTTGAGGTTAACCCATAAAACAATTTTAGCTCCTTGATTTGATCAAAACTGCTACATCTCAAATTTACTACAGTAATATACTTTCTCATACTGTTTTATTCTAACAACAAGTCTCTGGACTCTGCTCGACTGACTGACATATCCATATTCAGTTCTAGTATGGTCTATGCTACACGGATCCTGTACTTCCAGCCTGCTTTGTTAAGGTCATTCAATGAGAATTGTTAATGCCAAATTTCCCCTTCCATGAAGAAAAAATGTATTTCTTGATTGAAAGGGCATAGAGAATTTTGCAAAAAAAATAAAATATAGCAATCATGACCATAATGCTTATCAATAGCTATGAGCAGATATAGTCTCCCTCTTTTTAAAAAACTATAAACTCCATCTGAAAGATGCCTTCTTGTAATAACTCATAGGTAATTTCCACAGCATGTAATCTATGGAGTGAGAAATGCATTTAAGATGACTTATTTTAGACAACCTTTTCCCGAATTGTAGTGTATGCGAGGAAATTATCTTCACAACTAGCACCATCATGAGTAGCCATTATAATCATGCTACAAGAATAAGGTTTATACATGTAGGATGTGGAAAGCATCAGGAGACAGACCGCTGGCAGCTAAAACAGCGTTTCCATACATTTTTCCATTATGATTCCTTTATTTCATAGCTATAAAGAACTGATAACAAGTGAAAATTAAAATCTTATTCCTGCCTTATGCAGAAATGGAGCAAATTTACCATATATGGATGCAATTCAAGTGGAGTTGCCTTAAAAATCTTGAAGCACAAGATCCTCAAACTGGAAAATTGTCAAAGATGATAGTTTCGGAAATTCTAATCGGAACAAATTTATAAAACAACAGGTTCGGGGAAATTTTAAATAACTCTGAACGAAATTAGAGATTTTAAGCGTGTTGTAGAAATGTGGAAAACTAAGAAAATAACAAACTCAGAACACCTAAAACAAGAAATCAATAGATCAATAAATCATAAGCGCATAAAAAATATTCCATCGCGTCACATTTAAACAATTTCCAAGATATAAAAACCCCATCAAGAAGTAATGCAAAAGAAAAATTAATATAATAGAACTTAATCAGGCGAATGACGAGAACCTGGGTAAAGTAAATCAAGCAAACGAGCCATAGAAACGAGGCCCCAAAAGCGATCCGTATCTGCTTTAACCAATGTATCATTTTTCTTTTCGTTTTAATGATTTTGCTTAGCGCCCTGCAACCCTGATTATCCTTCGGAAAATTTTAATTGGGGCTTCAATTTTCTTCTTTCGTTTCTTCGATCGTCATAGATATACACGTAATCAAGAAAACGAAAGGAGAAGATTATGGGAGATATTACATCCGATTTTTTGCGTAAAAGTTTTGCATTCTTTTTCTTTGAATTCTCCCTCTTCCGTTTATCCCCAAACTGATTGACCGTTCAGACTCACTTCCGTTTTTCTATTTTTTCCGGGAGTCGGTTTTTATATCCACAGTTTATATCCACGTTTAGTCCCTGCATGTATTCGAATATATTTTAAGCTGATAAAAAATATATGATTAAAAAAAAAAGAAAAAAATTTGAATATACGTATAATATTATTTTATTAAAAATTATGTGATTAAAAATAAGTATTGAAAAAACGAGTGTGAATCAAACAAGGTCTTAAAAAGAATTGCATGTTAGTCTAATAAATGCTCTATAAGCGAAAATTATATTTCACCCTTGGTTTATTCATTTGATTTAAATATGAGAGAACTATAAATTCTAAAAATAAATATTAATTATTACACGTACACGTAAATAGTAAAATGCATATTTAAATATGTGTAATAAAATTACAACTAAATATATAAACAAAGATAAAAGACAAATATGATACATAAATGAACGTGAATATTAATTTATTCAGAATTAATATATATACGTGGTGATAATGAAGGTTAAATCATTTACACAAAATAAATATAATTCAATTTTCAATTAAGTGAAATTTGATGCTAATTAGCATGCGCGGACGCGAATCAACTGTAATCTTGAATATAAAATTATAATTAATATTAATTAAATGAATATAACTGTTAATAAATTGAGAATTAATAGCAGTGACATGAACGTGAAAATTATAATTAATATTAATTAAAGGAATGTGAATATTAATTAATTAAGAATTAATATTATGGAATATATGCATGAATAAGGATTTTGTAGTATTTATTATAGTTTGTAAATTAATTAAATATTGAAAAATGAAATATAAGATATTATTGAAATAA
>CAIGRB010040501.1:6542-16572 GCA_903798255.1 Fraxinus quadrangulata
ATTATGGATTTATTGTAACCAAAGAATGCGAGGCACGTTGATCTTAAACTGCATGGTAGAAGACATTTTTTTGATCAACGGAACTAACAGGTCGACGTTCCAAACTATTTACTATTTGCGAGAATAGGTGATTTGAGAAATAAAGAAAATATTTATTTCTTCCTTCCTTTTCTCTCTCGCCATTTGTTTTGACTGAAAAAACTTGAATTTTTTTGGGTTAATGTTAAAATTTAAAGAATTAATGTGTAAAAATTTAGGTGTCTATTGCTACTTGCACATGTTATAGGCCTATTTATATTATTATTTATTTATTTTTATTAAAATGCAAATTAAAGGTAGAAAAATATAATTGGGTTCATCGTAACACTAATGATAAATTATGGATTTATTGTAACCAAAGCAGCCATCAAAATAGACACCAATGCGAGGCACATTGATCTTAAACTGCACGGCAGAAGATATTTTTTGGTCAACGGAACTAACAGGTCGACGTTCAAAATTATTTACTATTTACGAGAATAGGTGATTTGAGAAATAAAGAAAATATTTATTTCTTCCTTCCTTTTCTCTCTCCCCTTTCGTTTTGATTGAAAAAACTTGAAATTTTTTGGGTTAATGTTAAAATTTAAAGAATTAATGTGCAAAAATTTAGGTGTCTATTGCTACTTGCACATGTTATTGGCCTATTTATATTATTATTTATTTATTTATATTAAAATGCAAATTAAAGGTTGAAAAATATAATTGGGTTCATTGTAACACTAAGATAAATTATGGATTTATTGTAACCAAAGTAGCCATCAAAATAGACACCAATGCAAGGCACATTGATCTTAAGGACAAGAATCAAAATTTTTGTCTCGAAGGGTCTAAAATGCCTCTAGCTGTGAATTTAATTTATATCTAATCTATTAAATTTATTTCTTGATATAAATACTCTATTTCTGCTTTGAATATTACAATGTTGTAGTAATACACGTAATATTTCAAGAGTCATCCAATAGTTAGTCTTTTACCCAATAGGTTTCCCTTTACATATTATTGAAAATTTTCAGCCAGTGCTAATCCATCCATCCATCCATCCACCCATCCAAATAAATAAATAATTATTGTGAATTTATTAAAAGCTTTTGACATAGTTCAACAAGAGTGTGTTTAATCGACTTTATCTTTCATGAAAAATTTCATTTTTTCACTCAAATTCCTACTTTTGAGTGTGATTGATAATTTTTTCCATGAAAAATATTTTTCAACTTTTAGTCATTTGACTATATTTTCTTCAAAAATATGGAAAACATTTTCTTTAGGAATGAATAATTTTTATTTTTCAAGTAATTCACTCCCTCTTTCTCTCTCTTATCTATCAACTCTCTCTCATCTACTTACTAATAACAAATAGACAAGTATAATATTTTCTAATTTGAAAACTAAATCAATCAAATATATTTAATTAATATGTTTCATACAAATAAGTTTCAGGCAATTGAATTATCGAGATTTATTTTCTTTCCATGCAAATTCTATAATTCAATCAGACACACCCTTAGTGTTTTGTAATACTACTTTTAATTTGACCTTTAACAAATAAATCTATAAATCTCTTTAATCGGAAATTGATTTTTGTTGATGAAATTTCGTAATTTGATTTTGATTGTTGGATCGAATTTGGAATTGATTGAGGTGAGTATTGGTCGCCGAGGGTGGTGCTTCGGAAGCAACCACCATGGCAGGAAATGTACAAATCAGTAGACGTAGATAGCTTTGAGAAGGCATAGTGCAAATCTACCCATTTTATTTATTTCGACATGTGAGCTTGATGTTATAAATAATGGTGTAAGTGTTTGCTTATTTTTTATCTATGTGACAACAAGTGTAAAATACAGGTAAAAGCTTCCTACACAAAAACAACTAATATATGATACATGTTGTAGCAAGAGATGGAGATTATTGAATTGATAGATTCGATAATCAAATGCAATGTTCCCAAGAAATGGATTGACTAGTTTTCCTTTTGGCTTGGGAATGTTAGATATAATTAGTCCATAATCATCAAAAATATTAATTATGTGTTGGGAATATTACACTGATAATGTACATATTATATTTACAAAAACATACCGTTTATATGCGTGAAATCGAAACATAATTCGACTTATCAAAATAGTTGAGAAGACAACTTAATAATTTACCGAATCCGAATACGTGAATATGGACTCGTCACTTTCCATTTTTGAATGAAAGCGTGTCATTAAACTTTACAATACAAACATATAAACAAAGTTAGTCAATTTTTGAAATCAAAATAAATAAAATCAAAAATAGAAAGATAAGAAAAGAAGAGATGCTAGTGATGCGATTGGTTGAGGTAAGTGTTGAACACTTTTTCCTTAAAATGGATTTGTCCCCACATCGGTGCTAACGATTTTTCAACAACCATCTCCCAAGATACAACGACCACGTCAAGCCCTAGGAGCCCTCCAAATGGCTTAGACCAACGAATTCGAACGAAATTCTTTCTTTACCGAACTTATGATTTTATACAAAAAAAGCACTTTTGAAGAAGTGTTTTATGCAACATAACATGTAAAGAATGATATGGAATGATCAATACATGACCAATGGGTTCTTTATATAGAGGATGAGGGGTTGTGAATGAAGTGTCACGCCCTAAACTCAGCAACTCTTGCCAAAGGTCGCACCATTCATTGTCGTTAGCACGTCGCTCGAGCGAAAATAACAGACTATGTTGCTAGCTTGTCACTAGCGACATTCCAGCTTCAGGCTAGCAACACATTTAGGCAAATTTTCAATAGTTTCCTCTATGTTCTTTCAAACTTTGGATCATAATTTCTCAATCATCCGAAATTAGTTTTGAGATTTAAAATATACCACGACGATCTACTCGATGAGTAGAACAAGTTGGTTTATTTACATTTGTAATTTGACCATTTGATCAAGTCCGAATATTTGGACGAAGTTGATACGAAAGTCATTTTTTCAAGTATTTGATTTTGACACTTGACCAAAATTTTCAATCTTCTAAACTAATTTCCAAGAATCTCCCTCATAAATGGAAATTCAAACATGCATATGCAATGCAAAATTATGATGCATAGTAGAGAGAGAGGGGAAAAATACTGCATCATATATGATAGCTTTCGGCTTTGAACCTCCTTTAGTGAAATACTATCGGACTTACTTGGCTAATCGATGAACGTGATATCTTAAACCATTCAGTCGTTCGTGTAAGCCAAGATAATAATACTCACACAGATTTCTTCCCTAAGTCATTCATAGTTCTCATGATTTGGTTCATTTTGGTCTTGAACCATCCTTGGGTTTCATAAGTGTTTAAATAATTGTAGTTTCGAGCAATTCTCATTGAAGTGGCCTTACTTCACACTTACATAGGTGACCTCCTATTAAGAGTATTCTGCTATACTCTAGTTGACTTAATCAAGATATATGAATTATTAAAAGAGTATCTTAACCTTAATCATTCTGTAGAAAGTACTTTAATATCATAGAAATAAGTATGAATAATTTCCTAAGTGTTTCATGGAATCTTCATAATTTAGTTGTCCATTTGAACCTAGATCTTGGGATCTCCAGTCAATAAGGTAGGGTTACCATTATAAAGACTCTTATGTAGTAAGCTTAAGCTCATTCCTTTCGATAAGCAGTATACTTGATCTCTTTGTAAATCTCTTAAAGGTAGAACGAGTTTACACAATTGAGATCAACTGCTTGTGGTATTTGTGTATGACATATATGTCTAGACTTACCATTAAATGTGACTTAGTATCTTATTAAATATAGTTAGCAACGATCGATAGATACAAATTGTCACAAACTAAAAAACTCTCTTATGAAGTTACGTGCTTCTTATTAGCTTTATCTAAAATTTTATTAATTTTCAAACTCGGTTGGAGGATTTCTATTAAATCATTACACTAGTCAATCACATTTATTAGTTGATTTCAGATTCAAGGGTATTCAATATTCAATATTGAACTATTATAAGGATTTTATGAATATTCTTCAAATATTCCAATTGTTCTTGCATATCCAAACAAACGCTATATTCGGCATTCATCCCATTTCTTCCACTTTAGATTTAGTGTATATCATCCTTATAATTAGTATAAGGATTTTCTACATTTTCACTTCATAGACATTCTTCTATTATTTATAAGGTATAAAAAATTTAACTTGTAGAATTAGTTATCCCTTCAAAATTCATTAATTAGGAATACATATGCAATAAAGTTGCATCCACAAGTTTTGAATTTTACATATAAGTTTGCAAACATTAACGTTAATCCCCAACATTTTTGGGTTATACTTGAATTTAGAGCTCATCAACTCTTTCATAGTTTAATAATGTTCATATCGAATGCTTCGTGAAAGTCTAAGTACTTTCAAAATCGTGATCGTCAATTCACAATTTATTGAAATTGCATACAATATACTTCAATCCAACTACAATTTGATCGAGATCATCACATAGATCAATAATATTTTTCCAAGCATAAACCAACTTAATTGGTTCCACACATGTAGTATAGTATAACAATGAAGAGGGCTAAGCATTTTGATTCACAAGACTGCAACTTCTCCAAACACTAGTGAAGACAACGTGCGTTGCACGTTAGTTGATTACATCTATCAGTTGACGAATATACATCACATTGCTTATAAAATCCCAAAAAAACCTCAAATAAATAGCATAGAGTAAGTTGGGAAAAAAACCACACATCTATTTGAGAAGTGGTACTGATGAAATTTGTTAAACTCAACCTACATGCAGGATTGCCTTCGATTAAAATGATAATAAAAGAGTTAATAGTATAATGGATATGGTTAAATTTGTTACCTCATATTTCTTAACATGCGAAAATCAATCTTGGCGCACAATGTGTTCATATTTCCATTGAAACCCTGATAAAAAAATTGCATCATAGAAAGATTTTAGGTCAAGCTAATAGATGTTTTAACTAACCTCGGCTGTTTTCCTTTTAAACAAGGCTTGATAGCCATATATATCTAGCTAGGTGCAAAAAATTATTGAAAATGATCACTTTGAACCTGAAATAGAATAGAAAACAGTAAATAAAATGGTATATTAGGGTTTAATGGCATATGTACAACATTATTTATTCTGGACAAGCTAGACAGAGTAGAATTACCCGAATACTAATAGGCACTCAGATGTGGGAGTTTTTCCTCTTCCTTAGCGAATATGTATTTGAATATCTATTGTCAGGAGGAAAGAAGCCGTACAAAGTATCTATTATAGCAAATGTCTACTGCCATCTTTCATCTGTATATAACCATCTTGTCTGTAGAAACTGATTCGATTGGAAGTCCAAAAATGAAGCATCCTATATATTTCAGCAAAAACATTCCACAGTTTGGCCTATGGAAGAAAAACTTATTAGTTAGTATTAATTAGCTAGAGATAAGTATCAAACCAAAGCGAGATGAAAAAGAAGTATATAAATATTTACCCATTATTTGTACAAAGCAGGTAGGGTATTATTTCTACTTCCATGTGTTTGTTTCGATTTTTCTTCATAACTGGGCTGACGAAAATTTCTGACAATAATAATAATTAGATCATATTTAAAGTTGTATTCGTATCACTCATGACCTCTCGTGTGGTATGAATATTGTGGCTACAATCATATATCTGAAATTTCCATTCTCGAAAGCTCACACGGAAGAAATACCAATTGTTGCCTGGATAGCAACATGGAATTAATAAATAATTACATGCTAACCATGGGCGACCACTCGATGGTAATATGCCATTTATGTAGTGTTCTAGACGAACATAATTCGTCGATTGTTTTTTACTTGCACTTCCTTCTTTTTTGCTTATCTGCATACTTAACTCGTGAGCACATTCATCTTCAAATCTAAAATCGAAAATTGCATATTCCTTTGAAAGATTGGCGCAATCTTCTTTGATAGCGCACCTCAACAAACTTAATTCCATATCAAGATCCTAATAGAATAAATAAGGGTGAATGAAATTGTTGACTAATGGAATAAATGACCATAAATAAAATATATTAAGCATAATCAATGATGAATAATTATTTTTACTAACCTTAGTAGTGATATCAAGTCTTGTATCCATTATATTTTTGATTGCATCCCTGTAGCTTGGTTCAGTTGGTATACCAAGCTCCACCTATAGCTTGGTCTTATCTCTTCCTCCATCTTCAGGCAGTTTCTTTGACTCATTATCTTTCAAACAAGGCATGTCAAATTCATCAAGTGTAACATTCCTACTTGTTATAATCTTAAAGCCACTAGACTCTCTACTCCAAAGCCTATAGCCCTTAACCCCATCAGGATAACCCAAGAAAACACATTTATGGGGCATATGTTCTAATTTTCCTATGTTTTGATGAGAAAATGCAACACATCCAAATATTTTCGGATGTAAATAGTCAGGGACAGTTCTTATCCATTGCTCTTCTTGTGTTTTATCATCTAGAGCACTTGAAGGGGTTCTATTAACAATGTAAGTGGTTGTCATTAAGGCTTCCTCCCATAAGGTTTTAGGTACACCTGAACCAACCAGCATGAACTTTACCTTCTCTAACAAAGTCCTATTCATCCTCTCAGCCACTTAATTTTGTTGAGGAGTATAAGGGACAGTTCTATGTCTTCCAATACCATTTTCTGAATAGAATTGATTAAATTCATCATTACAAAACTCAAGGATATTGTCAGTCCTAATAGTCTTTATTTTCTTTCCAGATTGATTATCTATTAACATTTTTCAGTTTTTAAACTTCTCAAGTGTTTCAGATTTGTGTTTCAATAGGTAAATCCAAACCTTTCTAAAATAGCCATCAATCAAAGAAAGAATATATATATTTCTTCCTTGAGAGATAGTGGATGAAGACCCCCCATAAATCAGAATGTATATATTCAATGACAGAGGTAGAATTGTGCTTTCCAATGTTAAAATGCAATACGTGTTGCTTCCGTAAAGTGTAATTTTCACAAAAAGAGAACCCTAGAAATAGAATCATTTCCAAAAACACTCATTTTATGAAGGATATGTAGGCCTTTCTCACCTACATGAGCTAATCTCTTGTGCCATTTTAAAGTGACATCAAGTTCAGTATTGGAAGACTCAGCCATGTAATCAGCTACAACACAAGCCTTAACAACATAAATCCCATTTCTCTTAACACCTTTAAAAATCACAAGTGATCCTCTCATCACCTTCAACAAACCATCACCTACCTTACCTTGCAAGCCTAAATCATCCAAATTTTCCATTGAAATCAGGTTCTTAGTCAATTCAGGAACATATCTCACCCTTTCTAGGGTAAAGATATACCCATTTTCAAATTTCAATATCCATTTCCAATGCCTTCAACTTTGCAGGCATTGTTATTACCTATAACAACCTCTTCTTCATTGATCTCCTTGAAAGAGTCAAACCAACTCCTTTTAGGGATCATATGAAAAGTGCAACTAGAATATAAGATCCATTCTTGGATCTAATTTCTTTCATTGACAATATTAGCAGAATCACAATCACATGAAGGTTCAATTACCACATATACATCAACAGTATTAGAATCATTAGGTTCTACTATATTTCCTTCATTAATCTCTTTTCCTCTCTGTTCATTTTTCTTTTTATAACAATTTTTTATAAAATGTCTAGTTTTCCCGCATCCATAGTATTTCTTATTCCTAGTCTTAGACTTAGACATGTCCCTACTTTTAAACTTCTTCTTATTATTATTTTCCTGATTGTTAAAGCCTTCTTGATTTCCACTAAACCTATTATGGGCCCTTCCCCTAACAAACAAAGTCTCAGGCTCCCCATTTCCCCTTTCAGACCTGAGTTCCAGCCCTTTACTCCTTAATGAGTTTATAACTATATCAGGTGTCAATGTATCTCTGCCATATTTTATGGCAGCCTTACCCTCTCTACAGGTATCAAGAATGTCATTCAATAACACAACAGCTTATACTCATCAGAGACTTTATCCCAGCATCGGTGATATCTTGAACCAACTTATTGAATGTATCAAGATTGTCTTCTATATCGTTAGAGGTGTCTAACTTAAAGCTAAAAAACAAATTTAAAACGACATATATTGTGATTTTAGGGATACTTTGTGTGACCTAATTGTGTTTTTTGGTTGTTCTGTGTTCAAAATGACTACACGTTTTAATTTGAAGATTTTTAATAGAAAACGAGAATTTTCTATTTGACAACAAAAAATGAGAAGAATTTTCTAACTTAAAGCTAAAAAACTTCTCTAACAGGAACAACTTATTGGGTAAGGATTTAACAAGGTAAAGTTTCTCTAACCCCTCCCACAAGGCTTTATCATTTTCTTGCTGTTCTACTTTCCTCAAAACTTGATCAGATAAATGCAGAATGATAGAAGTATAAGCAAGTTCATCAACTTTAGTTATCTGATCAATTGTCATAGTTTCAGGAAAATTTTGTGTTATTGCCTTTGCAATCTTTTGTGAAGTAAAGCACCTTTCATTTTTTTATTGCCAAATGGAAAAATCCCCTTTTCCATCAAAAAGTCAAATTCAAAAGTATGTGTCATATTTTATTATTTAGAAATAACACATGGCATTTAAAAAAACTCTAAAACTATGATATCTGATGCATTTAAAGAAAATAGTGAATTGATCTACACAAAACAAATGAAAGAGAAATAGGTCACAGAGAATAATCAGTAATCAAATATCACAGTTATTCTAAAATGACAAAAGAATTCAAGACAAATAACACAATCCAGAATCAAGAAAGTAAGATCAAGTTGTAGCAATACATTAAAACAGTATGAGGGAAACAAAAAAATTCAGTTATCCCAAGGATGATTAAATTCACCGGGATTCTGTGAGCCTCTTGTTCTCAGGTCAAGGTACAATTTGATCAATTGAGATGATTACACAAACAAATTACATAGCAAAAATAGATATACATACACGGAGGTGGGGAAGTTCAGTGTAAGGAAGCGCAAGCCAGAGGGATAGTATAGGATTAACCACCAACATATAAAACTTAGTACAGTAGGGAGAATTGAATGTCACAGTAGAGAGGTGGCGTTCCACCAAGTAACCACAAAGGAGATCAAGAACCAAGAAACCCCAACATATAGAGTATCTTGTTCAAACCAAAATCAAGAAACACGAACACTAAACATCTCTCTCAGCCACAACACCAAATAAGTACTCACATCCCCCTAAAAACGTAAAAACGAAATAACAACAGAACTAGGTTTTACAGGTTTTCAAGCGATCAAAGAATGAAGACTGAAAATTAATTTTCCAGCCTCCAAAACTCGATCGAAGACATAAAATCAGCCAAATAAGGCTATGATACCAATGTTATATAAAATTATGAACAAAAGAATTACAGATCTAATACTCGAAACCCTATTACAAAAGATTGTCTCCAATAATACCACTGAACATCAAAGTTTCTCAGATCGAAAGCTCACAATATTGTACCCGTCTACATTAACACTATGAAATCCAAATTCACCTAGAACCCTCACGATTTACAATAAGCGTAAAGCTTCTTCTATAGACCAGAAGAGCTCAACGCTACCAATAACAAGGGTGGTTCTTCTCATCAAACTTCACATAGAAAATACACTCAATAAACAGATTCAATAGATTCTTAGGTCAGAAGGAGAAGATGAAAAGTAGAGAACACGAAGCCTCTAGAAAACCTAACGCAGAAAAAAAAAAGAATGAATGAAAAACCATTCAATCTCCCAAAAATATCAACACATCGAGACTGGGCAACAGTTGATCCAACGGTCTAAAGAGAACTCACGCTTATGGAACAAGAAAATACAACCAAAGTTGCATTAGCCAAAAAACATGCTTATTACCGGACCGGGTATTAGGCTGAGATTCTGGTTTTTCACTTAAGTTGAAGTTATTTGACAATAGCAATTGGCCTGAAAGTCATTTCATCATTGCCTATGGGCTGGGCTAGCATCACAGCCTTACAATC
>CAIGRB010040518.1:0-15639 GCA_903798255.1 Fraxinus quadrangulata
GATATATTGGGTCATATAGGATTTCCCTTATATTATTTCGGTAGTTGTTTTCCTACTTAAATTAGGTTACTTGATATCCTATATATAAAGAGGATTAATTAATTGTAATAGTTAGGCTTATTATTGAATAAACTCATATTTTCTCTTGATCATCTCCTCTTTCTTCTCAAATCTCATTCTTGATCATTGCTTTCTACATCACCAAGCCTAAGGTTAGCAAGGTAGTAGGGTCATGTTTTACATTGACTTAAAGAGGGCACGTATATAAAAGTGACGTGATTTCGGTAGAGCACATTTGAAGTGGAAGGAGTACAACAAAATTAAATTGGTCTGTCATAGTTTCTAAGGATCCTGTCCTGCAGATTTAGCAATGAATCCTGTAGATTTCGCAACGAAGAGAGCAGAATGGCAAAAAAAGATTCACATAGCTGACCTCAAATTTAATGAGCATAACGGCATAAGGCCTACATTAGTTGTTGTTTCCAAGCCCAAGGCTACAGGGAACAAATCCCAGGTTGTTTTTGTAGCTGTAGCTTGTTATAAAGAACAAGCTAACTCGAGCTCGGACAATCATTAGTCCAATGTGAAATGAGAATTATACCTGATTTTATTTCCTATAAGGTCAATTATATCTTATCATACTCTAGCTACATAAGAAATTTTGAAGACTTGATGAACTTGATTTGCAGATTTATATCAACATCTAAACTAAGAGAAATTAAGGTCATCACTATACATGTTCAGTAACATTTTTGAATTTTGAAATTGTAACAAGTACTATCACAATCTCATGACAAGGAATTCGCATGACGACACAAACAAAATCATTATTCAAGTTCAAGGATGACAACTTAATGTACAAATAACAAAAAAAAAAAAAGTGATGCACCGTTCAAAAACAACATATAAAGGAGAGGCAAATCAATGAGACATCTTTTGAGCACTTCCATAAACAAGATCTTAGAATGTAAATTAACAAGTAAAAGAACTTGATTCTAAAACACAAAACATATCTCAAAACCAAATTCTAGTTGAACAGTGTCTACAACAATCAAGAATAGACTAGATTGTATGCTTCAGATAAGAAAAATTGATAAAGAATTATTTTAAAAGGTAAGGTTTATGCCTTCGAGTCCTGCCTTATACCAGGCATTCATTGAACTCGTCAATACTTATACCCTAAGTGCCATTATGAAGGCTTACTACACCTCAATTTACCAAGGCTTGAGCCTGAAGGCTAAGCCCCAGGGACACTGAGGCATGCACTCATCTGTTCATACCTTTTTCGGGCATTTTACTGTTAGTCCCATTTTTCAGACTATTCTAATATAACCTAGAACATTTTACAGGTCAGTTGTTTCTTTATTAAGGCGCCATGCAAGTGTAGCATGATGATAAAGAGTCAAAAAAGTTGATAATGTTGATGAGAACAATAAGAGAACTAGATATGTCGGAGATTTTGTTCAATACCCCATGGGAGAATTCTAGGTTGCTTTTCCTTTTAGCAGTGGATTGCAACTTTGATTAGTATTTTGAGATATTATTATTTGTTAATTTATTTTTCACTTTTGTGTATAAGTAAAACTTAATATTGTTAATTTTTATTATTATGGATTTTGAAGATGGTTTATAGTACATTATAAGCATAACTTTATACTTCCATATTCTCGTGGATTATTTTGACTTTTCTAGATTCTTGTGGCATACCCTTAGAGGTGAACCTCAAAACACCTCGAGGCTTACATCTCTCCTCGAATAAGTAAAATGCCTCAGTACCCGATCGGTTGAGCCTTTTTAAACAATGAAAGAATAGAGCCTTGTGATCTCCATAAAAGTGAAAAGGCACAAGTCTCTCGAACATATAGAACCCGCAGTTTTGCCAATACTTGCAGTATCTCCATGTTAAACTTGGAAAACAAGCAATATCTACCATGCCAACTTCATTTTATCACAATATTGAACTGGCATATTGAGAAGCAAATTGTACACGGGAATACTAATTAGTTGTGTAAGAATTGCAGGCATTTTGAAGGTGACTGGCGCCAAAAAAATAATAATAAAAATAAAAAATAAAAAAAACATATATATATATATATGAAACAATGAACTCATCAAAGAGACAGCTACTACAATTTGCCAAGTGGGAGGCTTGTGTAGAAGGTACACAGAAAGAGAATTGTCAGTCTCCTAAATTATCTAAAATCTGCTTAGAAGTTTCAACAACACAGTTAATCATTAAGACAGCTTAACTGAGCAAGAATTTAATGCAATTTTTTTTAATAATCACAGGTCTAAGATCTTGCTGAGTTGAGTTGATCTTGATGGATCACCATAAATAGAATTAAGTTGCTTAACAGATCCAACAAATTTCATTACATTTCCACTTGAATTTGATGTTTATTTGACAATATAATACGCATCTACTTCTGTACACTGCCAGATTTTTGTGTTCATGTGGTGTCATTAATGTAGAGATCCTTCAATTCTCACCTTTATAATGTCAGATTTTATGTCTGAGTGAATGGCTGCAATAGCCATTATATGAACAATTATAAGGACAGAGAGATCTAATATGCATCTTTTTTTTGTACACTGCCAGATTTGTTTTGATGTGGCGTCATTAATGTGAGAGATCCTTGAATTTTCACCTGCTATTTTATAATGTCAGATTTCATGTCTGCATGCCGACAAGATTTTGTGAGTGAACTGGCTGCAATAGCCATTATATGAACAATTATAGGAACAGAAAGAACAAGACTTGGGACTATTAGTCTGAGCTTTATTCTGTGATGGAAGTAGATCTGATTCCCAATCTCTCCATACCTTAATACCATCCTGAGATTAATACAATGTGATATTTTTCCATTGTGGCACATATTCTGTTCATGCAATTGCAGAATTTTATCTCCTAGCAATAGAGAACTTTGAATTATATAATTGTGCATTTGCACTAGTGGTTCAGTTAAACTACTCACTAAAATGAAATCACATCAGTAACTTTACATGACAGCACTAAATAGGTTCATATCTAAAATTAATCATGTAATGATGCCCTACTTGGTTGGAAATTGCATGTAAGCTTCATTATCCAAAAGATAAACATCTCCAGGTGAAAAGGAGTGCGAGAAGTAATTGCAGAGAAAAAGAAAAGGAAAAACAATACATCCACGCAACAACATGGTTACATCCATCAATAAAGTGCCAGTGCTTATGGAAATAATACATTTCCACATCCATAATCAATTGACTAATTTCACAATGAACAAATAAATAAATCATATTTTCCCCCCTAAAAATCAGTCTTCAAAATTCATGAATTGCATCATGACATTGAGATATCGAATTTCGTAAATGGCGTTCTGCTCACAGCAACTAAAAACATCTCACATCACATTCCGAAATTCTCGTAACAAAATCACCTTAACCCTCATATTGTCCGCCTCGGAGAAATTAGTAATGCTATTTAGACCCACTAATCCTAAGCACCAACCTAATTGTCCATTAAGTGTCCTTAAATGATGTGGACATCTTAATGAGTAATGCCATTCAGCCCTATTGGTTACTGCAATCCTAGAAAATATTTGTGCCTGAACCAAGAATCAACCAAATAAGCTGATAGAAAGGTAGTCTTGTTGAAATTCAAAACAAGAACGTGTTTAAGGTTTGAATTGATTTCAGTATCATAGTAAATTAATTTGGAGATGTTGTGCCAGATAGTTCCCATTCAAGTTAACTCACTTCTTGCAGTGTTTTGGCTCAAGCTAAGACCATCTGGAGTTCTAGTCATGGAAAAAATATTAGGACCATTCTGGTGGGAACAAAGTTATGTTGCTGTTCCATTTGATATTAGTCAACATCAAAAGCTTCACTCTCGAACAAGTTTATCTTTGATATTTGAATGTTTAACAGCATCAAGTATTAAAGCCATTGTCTCCTCAAAACTGTTATATCCTCAAATGACACCATCTCACCTGGTATTCCTCGTAAACTGTATGATTGTACATTGAATTTGCTTGAGTGCATCAATAATTATGTAAAAAGTATTTCAAATTGGATACACGCAAAAGTATGTCATAAATACAGTCCCCACTTTTCTATTGAGGTTGAAAACTGGATATTATGCTTGGCAGTTTATAGCGAAGTTGCTATGCATGGATCTGGATATGGCTTGAAGAGCTTGGATTCTTTATCAGAGGAGCAATAAATGGATTGAATGGATATATTAGCAACGCAGTTGAACTTGACAGTCATATATTGACATCTCTTGAATCGAAACCATGTCTTGCTTGATATAAGAGAGTAAACTCCAACCCAATTTAGGAATTTGAATAGACTTTAGCAATTGTATTGCTGATTGCAAAATTAGCACTCCATAGTCATAATTACTCTGATGGAAATGGCAAAAAAGCAGATGGTCAGTTTTTAATTACCTCCTTAGAAACATCAGCCACATTTCTCAAGTTCAGATGAAAGAAAAAATTGTGACTAGTGATTGATGAAGTTGGTTGTTCACAAAGTTCGCTTCGACCACCTTATACGTGATTTGGAAATCCTGATCGATGCTGTCTTGCAATATAACCCATAGGAGTACTTGTTGTGACACACTATTCTTGTTTGCAGAACCCAAATTTGTAGGAGCTTCTCAAAAGTCTCCAATAATTATGCAAAGTACACCTCCATGACAATGCATTAAGAATCAAAATTACCTGTCAAGTCAGTTTTATTGAAGCCAAGTGTTTATTAAAAAAATTAACCCTCTTCTCCTTAGTGAAGCAAAAGCCACTGCATAGTTTCTCAAGTAATTTACTTCATCTGTGGGGGTTTACTTATCGAAAGAATTCTAACCAATCTAACAGACAAGAAACATCCTCTCAACAAAGTTCGCGTCTAGGTTAAGTGGTATCAACATTATCGTGCATACAACCAAAAAGGAAGATGAGAACAGAGGAAAGATCATGAACGGGGGAAAGAATGGGAGCGCAGCTAAAACACTTTCATTATATAGCACTCAAACTTGCATACCTCAACAACTTCAATTTAATAAATTATCTTCCTAGCATGTGATCATAGACATAAGTATTTTATGTCACATAATAAAGGTCATCATGCTTTAAGAGCATATGAAGATCAAGATAACATATGTAACCATAACTGCCAAGCAATGTTTAGAAGCATTAACACTAAATCAAACACCCATGCGTAGTCTAATGCCCTTATCCATTTCTCAGTAGCACGGTATTTAGTGAATAAAGGAATACTAGGATAAAAATGTATACTAAAGCACTCATTCTAGCTTTTCTTAAAAGCTTTCCTACAGTGGCTGAAACTTCAGATTTTTTCTAGCCCATTCTTACTACCTTGTAACAGAATCTTTAGCAACAATCTTGCAAAACTCATGCTTACTACCATCATGAATGTATATCTACATCCATGCAGATATGAGAATTTTTCTTTACAAGTTCACAATTGCTTATGGCTGGTGAAATGACATTCACTGTAAATGAGTGGCCCATCATTGTTAGTAACAAACATATCAATCCTCTTTCAGAAATAGCGCTGCTGAAGGCAGCCCTATTCGTTGTGTTCAATTGATTAGCATTTCATTCATCAAAAATTCGATTGAAATACAAAGCTTGTTTCACACTGGTAGAACCAAAAATGTGACTTTCAGGAAGTGTTTAATTTTTACAGGTATCGAGCTCTCATTTCTCAAGATTGCAAACATAACAGAGCCTGATTCATAGATGGTAAAAATGAGACATGACTTTTGGAACCTTTCAAAATTATTCATACGACACCATTCCATAGTGGAGAAGTAACAGAGTATTATGAATGTAAAATCAATGTGTGCCTTTTAGGACCTTCCATACAATTCTGTGGTATAGCATTAAGAAATCTTTGCAGATCTAATCATTTTGTTCAAAACAGAAGTGAGGCCTAATGCTAACGCTTATTGAGTGGAGAGTATATTATGCAGTGGAAAAATTGGATTATTGAGATAAAATTGAATGCCATGCCCCTAAAAAGACGGATTGCATTGGGAGAATAGGTAGGCCTTGTTAGTGGCACATCATCAAGAATGGATTCAATCAACGGATTCCCCTTGCCTCCTCCTGGATTCACTGGGTGAGTGGAAGACATTGAGAAGGGCTTCACATCCCTTTCAGGGCTTATGTTCATTGGATGAAGAGTTAAATATTACATAGTATCTTGCCTCATCTTTTTTGGTTTTTCCTTTGGAGTGGAAGACTGATGTATTTGACTGATTTTTTATATTTTCTTAAATAAGTGACGGATGAGTTAGACTGAAGAAGGTATGATGTTGCTTCTTTGTATATGCTTCTAATATTCTGTATCACCAAGCTGTCTTGAATTGCTATAGATTCCATAGAACTGATAAAAAAATGTACATATGCAGGAAATGGCATCAAAATAGTACCAAAAGGCAATTAGACAAAGATCAACAAAACTAACCGCCTTCGCAAACTCAATCTTAAGTGGATTGCCTGCAAGAACAAAACCTTGGAGCTCTCTTACAGCGAGAAAAGCATCTTCATCATTTCTATAGTTAATGAAAGCATAACTACGACCCGGCTGAAATGCAAGACTCTCAAGATCCCCGAACTTGAGAAAGTGATGCGCCAAAGCATTCTCTGTTAAGTTGTGCGAAAGATTTCCAACCCAAAGGTGTCTCGATGGGGGATTGTTTCCCCGACCATGCTGTGATTTCTCTTCAGATTTTGCAGCGTAATCCCTACGAGACCTGCCTCTTCCTTCTCTACCACTCTGTAGAAGGAACGCACAGAATCATGCACATTAAATGAACATAACCTCAGTAGATTGTCTACTTAGCACAAAAGGTGAAGATATCAGAATGGCAGTAACATTTTACTTCAGTAAACATAAAAGCTAAAAAGAAAAGGCACGCAAAAAGGAATTTGAAGAAATACATTATCATGAATTGGAGAAGTATAAATAAAAATATAAAACAATTTCATGATTTTCAGACCGCGATAATACTGAAACTAACATCAAACAGCTAAGACTAGTCTTTACCTCTACCCAAAAGAAAATCAACAAACCAAAAAAATTAAAAAACAAAAAAGTATTATTGGTTGCCCTGACGAATAATCCCAAGTAACGTCAATTTCATCGAATTAATACACTTCATAAGAAATAAATTCCAGTACAGAGAAGTCAACCACAAAAATTCAAAATCAGAAGATCATACAAAGAACTGACCATTTAATCTCAAGTATAAATTCACTTGAAGAAGATAAAGAAAGGTCTTTGAACTCAGGACAAAAGCTTCCGCTCTACCTACATCTAAGAAAGAAATCCTGCCAATGTATATGATATATAATTATTCTGAAACAGAGGGAATTAAAATGCCAATCTGGCGTTGTGAACAGAGGGATTGGGTATTAGGGTTTGGGTTTGAGTTTTGGTTTTGGTGCAAGCGGTGGCAATTGAGTGACGAGACGGCATATCAAAAGATGGCGTGGGTCCTACCCTAACCTTACGGCAACCTGTTATTCCAAAATTGCACCATCCGTCCCCATCTTTAAAGCCAAGTAAGTCGGTTCGCCCCAAGCTTTGAGATGAAGCATGGCGATCCTTAAAATCCTTTTTTAGTGCTTCCTATATTGATCCTTAGTGCATGCTTGGCAAAGCTTAATTATAATCTAAGCTGGTCAAATATATTTATTATATAACATGTTGTAGGTCTCATAAGTCATATCTAAGTATCCATGTATTATTTCCACATTATCCATAATTTATACACACTTAAAAGCATTATCAAACGTATCTTTACGTTTAAGTGATTATAAACTGAATCCAATGAAGTATTAAATTTGTGAGTTTTACAAAATGTGTAAATAAAATATAATTTAGGCATTGCCTCGCGAATGCGATCTCGAGTCGATTGCATGGCTTTTCCTACGGCCACCACCCAGGGACCTTCCTCGACAAGACTTCAAATGTGCGGATTTGTTGATCCATGAGTGACTAAGGTGGTCATTGAAAAATTGGTGCAAGAAGTCAATTGATTGGCCGAGAAGGAGTTGTTAACTATAATGCACTTCATCTATTTTTAGTGCTTTCGTTATTATAGTCAACATAAATGGCAATGTTGGTGTTGACAAAGTACAAAAAGGACAGAATATTAAGGAGTGAAAAGGATGGGAACATGTTTGTCACTCGATGAGGTACAAGCTAAATCCTAAGCTAAGTAATCTTAAGAGATCCATTACGAGCTAGTGGCATCTGGACGACCATCTTATTTGATAATAGTTAGTGGAAATGATCGCCTAATTTCTATCGGGCTAATACATTTGAAAGGGAATTGAGGGTGAAAATAGTGATATTCGGGTAGACCTTGTATGGCAAAGAGTGTGCATATAGATTTTGTTTTCATTTTTTACCTCTTTAGAAATATTGTATTGACATTAAATATTTTTTACCTATTTCTTTTATAAAATAAACAATCACGCTACATGTACATCATGGTTGACAATAAATTTGACATTATTCCATATAACAGCCATCCATACCATTGATTTGAAACGCACCCATCAAATCACTATTCGGATCCTTTTCACCTAGAGGGAATGTCATAATTGATGCATGTTAGTACTTTTTGATGTTTTGACTCTCCAATCAAAGGAATGAAGACCAGCTTATTCATTTCTAATAAAAGTGGTGACCAACTTGCGACTTGGACAATAAGTTGGGATTTATTGGGACAAATTCACTGTGCATTCGTCTATTATTATAAATTAATGGAAGTTTCAAAGATATCCTCTATTTCAACTTTAGACTAAAGGTATAATACAAATATTTTAATCTAAGTCAAATTAAATAATTAATTTTAATTACCTATTATATTTAATTGGACACAATTTTTAAATTACACATTTCATCAACTTTTTATTAAAAATTACTAAAAATCTAATTTTAATTATACGAAATAGGATTAATAAATTCTCTGTTTGACCTTGCAAATGACAAATTCTTAGTAGTCATTAATCGTTAAATTCTTGCAAATATAAGGTATCGTAGTCAGGTAATAAAGTAGCGAGTAAAATATCGTTTGAAAACTATGTACTTAGTATAGTTTTTATTAGTAATAACTCCAATCAATAGCCAATTTATGACTTATAATTTTATAAATAATTATCTAACTAAAACTAATGGGCATCTATGAAACATTAGTAAAATTAATTAAAACACACGTCAAGACTTTGAATTCCTTAAATTAATTCATATTATTACGACAATACATATTTATTCTTGTTGATCATTGTTCCTATTTTATTTAACAATTTCTCGAATAAATTTAAACTTATCCTTTCATTGGACCTTTTTATATCTTTATAAAAAATACGAACAAAAAAAAAAATATTACAAACGCCAGAGCACCCATTAAATCATGTAAGGCATAGTAGTAAAACTCCGTCCCTCATGGAACCTTTGAAAAACTCTTATAATTTGCTATATTTTTTGTTATTATTTCTCTCAAATATTGCAAAAATCATACCTCAATCAATTAATTGAAAATTATTATAATCATTCAAGGTAAACAAATATTTTCATAATAAATTGTTCATCTACGTCTTAGTGACTAAAAATTTAGCCAAATATTACAAAGTTACAAGAAATCATGACAGAATAATGAGACATCAGCCATGAATTCTTGAATCTCTCCGTGCCTCCTTGATCCATCTCCAATTTCACCTTCTTCTTATTTGCCCAAAAACCAAGAAATAATCTTCAAAGTATGAAATTATTGTATCTTGCCTCCTGATTCCTCTCTAAAATATAATGCCTTTGTTTGATGGAAATTAAAATCCAAATTTATATACAAATCAAAGTCAACAATTAATTTAAATCACATATTTTATATGATTCGTAACTTTCCGATCGCATATTTCTTTAACTTTCATCAAAATCTATTAAAAATTTTATTTTAATCACTACCAAACAAGTGCTATATTTGGCTCTCTCATTTGCAAGAATAGGTATATAAATCACACCACCTATCAGGCATCAATTGTTTGGTCTACAAATCCAATTATGACTTATTTGGCAAAGTAGTTTACAATATTAAATCAATAAAAAAAAACTAAAATTTCGTCAATTCTACTATTGAGAACGACTTAATACTCCTTAGAGAACATGTACTTAATATTTTCCGTCTCACAAAATTACTCAGCATATCAATAATTTCTAGCTTAGTTTGTTGCTGAGGAGTCCCTCAAGTGAGCCGACTAAAGCTAAAATAGTGCATAGCAAGCAAAATATTTTGAAAGCTTGAAGAAGTGTCCACGTTCCTGTCCAAGCACGAATGTTGTTCTGTGCAAGGTACATCTCGACTGGAAAATATATAGCCAAAGGCCAGAAATTTAAAGCACCAAGAACTCCTAAAACTTGGTTGAAGTAGGGAAAAAGAATAGCCAGCCCTGTTGTAGACGCAACATAGGCAGTTCTGAAGCACAGTCGAAGAAGATTCAACTTGAAATCCGGTAGTAGTGGGAGCTTAATTCTGCGTTCTTTATTTACGAATTCACTATTTGGATGCTTATTTGAAATCCATCTCTCAGCTACTGCAAATAATGGCTGACTGTAGATCTGCAAAAGCAACACATATGCAACAGAAATCATAATCCAAGGTGAGAGTAGAAAATAGGTTATTTATATACTATGTTTCTGTAAGCATCTGAAACTATTAGCTACTTCTGCCGTAAAGATTTAACTAAAGTAAAAGTTTGGTGATACACGAAAGACCAAACTTTTGGGATTAATACAATCATCGTTCATGCTAATCATTTCTGATTCAAAAAAATCGTAAGAACACATAATATCTTTGCTACTGTTTTCGAAACACTGCAGGCTAGTTTGGCAAGATTTTTACTTCCACTCTTTGTAGAAAAGCTTCATAAGGAAGCCATCTTGGACAGCTTCCTCTAAAACCTCTTTTAAATTATCCAAATAAGACAAAAAGCAGCTTCTTATTCTTAAAAGCATCTTTTAACTCTTCAAAAACCCTACCGAACGATCCTTACAACTATGCATAGCCTAAAAGAATGAGATACTTGCACGATCTTGTGAATAGGGCATAGTACCTGATATCCTCCTACAAGATGAAGAACTATGCAAGCATTGGCAAAGTCCACAAGCCAGTAGGGCTCATAAAATCCAAAGCCCGTCAATAGATTTCCAGGTGCCTGGCTGCCGAAAGCAGCATATCCGAAACATCCACAGCAGAGAAAGAAGATTGTAGTAATAAGTATAGCTGTAGCTGATGCCTTCTTCATTGTCTTGTTCTCTGGTGGCGGTGCCTTTAGAGTATCCTATATTTGCACGTTCATTTTTCATTAATTTGCAGGAGTTTTTTTAATTGCAAAATCAAGAACAGAAGATAAATATCAGAGCATGTCATATAGGTATCATCAAGTACTATTTTCTCACCTGTATGTCCAGAAGAATTACGTTGTAGGTGAAAGCAAAAGCAATATCTCCAATTGCTTGTGAGGAGAGCCATACTTTCTGAACCGTTGTAGATGTAGATACTCCAGTAATATCTCCCTTGATTTCTCCATTTTCTGCATTTTTCATCTCGAAATGCTAAGTATAGGAGTAAATGTATATTGATCCAAGAACATCTTAAGAAGTACTTTGTCATACTGATTTCCACGGTGAGCATATAGAACTCAGATTTCCACGGTAAGATATTAAATTATGATCCCCACGTGTGCTTGTTACAGATTGAACCCAAAGATAGAAATGTCGAATTAAAGTTACCTACAACTTTTGCGAAACCGAGTGCGAGTCCAATGAAGGTATAAGCACAGGACATGATTGCTGCAACTATTGAGAGCAGTTCCATGTTGTGGAAGTCAGGTATCTGAGAGAATAGTACCTGTACAACTCCAAATAGCAACATAAACATATTCTGACCATATTCACATGGAGCGTTGTGCCCTTCATTGTGGTAACAATTTGATTGCAGAATTGCCCTAAACCAAAAACAAATCACCGTCTACAACTATTATGTGAAGCACCCGAAAATTCATACAGGTTGCTAGTTCTGTAAATATGCCAAGTAAAGAAATATGTTGATACTGAGTAACAGGCAGAAACACCATGGAGTGCCTTGTCACTACAAGGACGTTATGAATGCATTCAAGAGGAAAAAATACCACAGATGAGCATTGCAACATATTTAGTAGATTAGATGGTAATAATAAATGCTAAAAATGTAGATTACTAATATACTTGTTCTTTATGGTTTTGACTGCAAAAGCAGCAAATTCTAAGGTAAGTTTTTCCATTTCGGTTGGGTGACAACAGCATTCAGAGCATAACCAATTAACAATTCGAGGATTATCTTAAGAATCTTACAAATTTATTTATAGAACGTACTGTTAGGTTTTGATACCCAACAAATCCCCGGTTAATAGTGTTAAACAATTTAGAATATATTTGATAGGCCTCAGCCGATAAGTGAAATAATTATCAATGCAATCAGTTTATATGCTCGACTCGAAAGCAACATGGGCTACTAGTAGCAATTTAATTTGTTAATGTTGCATTGACCCAAATTCACTTATAGAATGGCTTTTTTGTGTCTTGGCCCATTATCTTGTGTTTTGGCCCAATTAATGATATAACCTAACCTATACCCATTATCATAGTGTTGGAAAGGTGTGTGTGCTTTGTGTTGTGAAGAGAAAATCGTGGCTGCTTCCCATCTTCTTCTTCTTTGTGTTTTTTGCCTCTGTTGTTTATCTTTGTCTTTGTGGCTTGCAAATCACCATCATAAAGAGGAATAAAGCAACCATAAGTGAATACAAGTTATGGGTCAGAGTTTTAATTGATTGTTTAATATCGATTGGTAAGTTGAAATTGAGCCCGGATTTCACAAAATGAAGGTTAATTCCACGACAATTGGTATAAGAGCATCAAGGAGGTGGATTGGGCTCCAAAATTTGACCAGAAACTGATCCGAAACGAAGCAAAAATCGGCTCGAACAAACTGTCCAAAAAATTTCCCAAAAATTAGACATGCAATCGACGATTTCGGCTAAACCAGAATGCAATTGAGGCAATGAAGGCCAGAACCTTGATCTACAGGTGGAGGCACTCCTAAGTCGACCACGTATGGTTGTGATGGCCACCGCGCGACGACAACACGTGGCATTTCCGACAGCGGCGTATGGAGGCGTGTCCGAGATCATCTGGGGAAAATTTCTTCAAGCAAAATTTTTCTAACGTGATTTTTAACGATTTGGTGGTTAGTTTTTTGTTTCGGGTTATACAGTGAAAACATGACGATTTTGCCTCTGCGCGTTTGTGATTCAGTTTGGTGTTCGATTGATTGCTGCAATTCCTGAAAGTTTTAGGGCAAATAGTGCTGGCCTTAAAGTGGTAAATTCGCATCTTTCATTATTTACGGACTCAGATTGGTCCGCTATGGTATATTCATTTATGCCAAATTTAAATTTCAGCTTAGTGCGTCATCGTGTGAGGTGACAATATGATTGGAGTTATCGTGTGGGGTAACCATTGCTCGTGCTATAAATTTAGAAATTATCTGTGTTTAATTATCTGTATTGCATGAGAATTTGAATTTTTTGTTGACATACATTCATGTTGCATTGATTATTCCGTTAGAACACCTAGACTTGACTATTTTGAACATTTCTTTGATCTAAATCGAGAATTTTACGAAACCCTAAAAATCTAGAACGGTGTATGTTGTTGTCTTATGATTACTTTGTGTGACCTATTCGTGCATTTTTTGTTGTTTATTTTTCAAAATGTCTTCACATTTCGAAATTGGTATTTTCAATGGGAGAGAGAATTTTTCAATTTGGCAACAAATTTGAAGGAGATTTTGGCCCAACAAAAAGTTTTAAAAGTCATAAATGGCAAATTTCCTGCAAATTTGACAAAAGCACAAAAAGAAAAATAGAGTGAACTTGCTTACACTTCAATTATTTTACACCTATCTGACATTGTTCTGAGAAAAATTGAAAAACTTGATTCTACAAAAGGATTTTGGCAAAAGTTGGAGGACTTATAATTGCTTAAGTCTACTCCTAATAAGTTGTATTTGCNGGCAAAAGTTGGAGGACTTATATTTGCTTAAATCTACCTCTAATGAGTTGTACTTACTTGAAAGATTTTTCAATTTTAAAATGGACCATTCAAAGAATTTTGATGACAATCTGGATATTTTCAACAAATTTGTTCAAGATATCGTCAACTGTGACGAAAATGTTATCATATATGATATCTCAATTGCATGTTTATTTGTTCTTGATACATTACTGTGATTATCTACTTCTACTTGTGTTTTTGTTTGTTACCTTAATCCTAGTGAATACATGGAGCATGTATGGTATGTGTTTTGAGTTCGAAACACGAGGTAAGGTTTGTAATCCCAATTTTATTAGTTACCTTGATTATGCAAGTATAAACTTTGTGTTTTGATTTCTTACAAATTGATTGGGTATGAAGGTGGAGATTTGTTAGGTTTTGATACCCAATAAATTTCAGACAATGATGTTAAACAGTTTAGAATATATTTCATATGCCTAGACCGATGAGTGAAATAATTATCAATGCAATTAATGTATATGTTCTACCCAAAAACAACGTGTGCTATTAGTAGCAACTTAATTTGTTAATCTTGCATTGACCTAAATTCACTTATAGGATAACTTTCTTGTGTCTTGGCCCATTACCTTGTGTTTTGGCCCAATGGATGATATAATCTAACCTATATATACCCATTATCATAGTGTTGGATATGTGTGTGCGCTTTGTGTTGTGAAGAGAAAATCGTGGTTGCATCCCTTCTTCTTCTTCTTCTTTGTGCCTTTTGCCTTTGTTGTTTCTCTTCGCCTTTGTGGCTTGCAAATCACCACCATAACCTTGTCCCTTTATGGGTGAGAAAGGAAGAAAGCAACCATAAGTAAATACAAGTTGTGAGTTGGAGTTTTAATTGATTGTTTGATATCAATTGGTAAGTTAAAACTGAGCTCGGATTCCACAAATTTAAGGTCCATTCCACGACACTTACAAAATACAATTTCCTTATTTCCCTTCATTTTTAAAGGAGCTATCATCCTATGAGTGCCAATGTTTTTGGGTGGACTAAGTATGGAACACAAATTGAAGGTCCCTTCATTTTCAAAGGAGCTATCATCCTTCAATTTGTTGCAATGTTCTCAAGAGCCTTGACTTCACGAAAGACTCTGAGACCAAGAGTGTAATTAGAAGGCCAAGCTATTTCAAGATTTCACACAACCAAAGAGAAGAAAGAACACCAAGGAATGTCACATACAAAATAATTAGCAAAATCATGGAAGGTCTACATTCAGAACTTCTTCATTGGCATCTAAGTTACTAGTAGCTTCTCCCAAAGTGAATTCTGTAAGTGTTATGCCCTAGGTCCAATCAACTTGGGACATAAACACTTTAAAATATACATATAATCGATATATTTTAATGGCAATATTTATTATTTAATTGAATTTATATTCTAATAAATTAAATAATAGAATCTGTAGATTCAAGTCTTGATGATTTGTTAATCACAAGGAGTTGTGATTGTGAGATACAAATTAC
>CAIGRB010040518.1:33620-49267 GCA_903798255.1 Fraxinus quadrangulata
AGAGAATGAATCAAATTCTTAAATAAATGGACAGAATGAATGCAAAGAAAAGGTCTTCATTATTGGTGCCACCAACAGGCTTGATACAATCGATCCTGCGCTTCTTCGTCATGGACATCTTGATCAATTAATTTACATCCCTGTAGTAGGAAAATTGTCTTCATGATTTGATCTCCTAGGTACTAGCTTTGCCTACGATAAAATGTAAAAACCAAGAAATAAACAATAATCAGTTTGGATACATATTAAACACAAGCCAATACTATAGCAAAATACAAAACACGTTAGTTTACCCTTAAGCCCTTGTCTGATCCCCATTTTTTGGTATAATAGAATTTGAAATAGTGATTTTGTGAAGAATGTGTGGTTAAAAAGTAGAAATTTTTTTGGATTTACGTACATAATATTTTATTGTGTGAATGAAAATAAGTTTTAAAAAAAGAATTTTGGGGAAATAGGGATCAAACCTGGGCTAAGTTGTGGTCATTAATCTGACTACATCATAAGCAAGCAAATCCTAAAATAAGTAAACACATGAAATAATTATAATAATTGTAAGCAAACTAATCATTATAAGGAAAAATATGAAATCTTTAAAATTAAAAACTATTTAAAAGAAAACAAACCTCTTGCGGTGCGTTAGGCCTCTGATGGTATCGTTTGTTGTGCTCCTTTCCTCCACGGATACTACAAGTACAGTTCCCCGTTTTTTCTTTTTTGCTATTGAGCCTGAACGGGTGATGACATCTTCCTCCTATTGTCTCATTTTCTTTTAGTATGTAGATTCAATGTGCTTCCAGAGAAAAAACAAAAAAAGATGCAAATAAACAAATATACTACTACTTAATTGTTGTCCCATAATGTCATGCATTTTATTCAACGTGAATTATACCGTAAGTATACGGTGTCAAGTTTTGTAATATAATATTGGAATAAGAGTGTCGAACTCACATGAATTGATATTTGATTTTATATTAAATACTATAATTATTTTAGCTTTTAATTTATTTAGAAAAATAAATTTTGAAATCAATATCGTCAACTAATATAACGATGATTTTAGTAACGAATTACTATAAATATTTTAGCTTTTACTTTATCTAGATAAACAAATAGTGAAATCAATATCGTTAAAAAATCTAACGATGATTTTAGTAACGAATTCAAAGAATGTAATGTAAACGAATGACTCAATATAAGAAAGGTCTATGGAATGATTTCATCTAACTTTCAATTATGATTCAATTATATCTAACAATTCTAGTCAATTTTCTCATGTTTAAAAGCAAGAATCCTAATGTATTTCTCTCCCCTCTCTAGAGTGCCGGCTAGAAATTAATTTTAAAATTCAATTCCAATATCTCTATTCCGAATTAAAATAAAAGATTTTATCATGTTCATGATTCTTTTATGGAATAAGATTCATAGATCCTATACTTTTTGTCGAAACCCATAAAATCTACATTGTGTCAATCCTATGATCCCGCCTAAATTCCCCTCTCTCGAATGTCGACTAGCATCTATTCATTCAATTAGTGAACAATTAATTGAAACATTATTTTCATGACACAATCAAATATATATATAAAAAATCAAATCATAATATCAAGTTTGGCTACATCAAATCCTAGATAAATTATTTAGTTCATGATGAAATTTATAAAATCTATACAATTTATATGAGAGAACATAAGGAAGAAGGGAAATATAAACTCTTTTGAAGCTTTAGTGAAATTTCCCTTGATGTTCTTCACGTCTCCTTGCTTGATTTCTCGAGTCTTTTTAATGTTTTGCCCCTTCCAATTCCTTGAAAATAGGTCTTTGATCATGTATTTCTAGTATTTTTGGAGTCTTGGACGAATTAGAGTCGAATTGGATTAAGAAAAGAATAAAAAAAAATATTAAAAACCTATTTTCTCGCCCAGCGGCGCCCATGATGGGTGAAAATTCAGCAGTGCGCGTCCTTCGATATTTCTATCATAATTTTATTTCCGATGTCCGATTTAGACGATTCAAGATACGTTAGAAAGATAACTTAAATGCTACAACTTTGATTCAGATATCCTTTTCTAATTCGAACATTTGCTATGTCAAAAATAAGTCTTAATATGAGACTAAAAACAGGAACATAACTTTTTCTGTTGAAAATTGAGGTGTGATTGTACTTTGATTATATTTGATGCATTTGACTTTTTCTTCATCCAATTGATTTCTAGCACTTTCGAATATTTATTGTGAGGTTCGATACAATTTTTGAGTATTTGCACTTTAGTTCTCTAACTATGAATCTCTTACAATTTAGCCCATTTTTCTAATTTGCTAACTTTTGTTTATTTCCTTCAATTTCATCAACATATATCACAATATCAAAATACACTTTAAAATGACATAAAACTCTCTCAATGATAACAAAATAACGAATTAAGTAGCACAAATATCATAAGTGTAGAACACTCATTATATAAGAAAGTATTCAAAATCCATTGAAGAGTAAAATAAATTTACCACTGGTTGCCCATCCTCATCCATCACCAATCTTGTTTCTTCCACAGTGACATTGCATTCCATACCCAAGGCTGGTGGGTTTTTTGGTTCAAAACATTTTGGTTTTGCCCAAGCTTAGGTAGATTGTGATTATTCAACATAGAATTTCGATCTTCGAATTCGTATTTGGAAGAAAATTGATGAAGATGAAGCATAAACGAGGGCTTATGTTGCCTATAGAGAGAAATATTTAATTTTAGGGAAAACGTATCTACAAATGTTGAATAAAGAAATGAAATTGTAATGGGCTTTTTTCACTTTTGGCCCATTTGACCTGATTTCACTTTTGTTATGTGCCACGCCAAATTTCCATCCGTCATGTGGCACATTCCGTTAGTTGAGGATAACGGAGATCACACGGGTGATGCATAGGTAAGATATTGGATAAATGGGTGAGTATTGGTATTTTACAGTCCAAAAAATGCATAAAACGCAACAAGAACACAGTGATTTTTCACTCGAAGGTCCGGATGTTCACCAATAAATTGGCTAATCTCCCATTGAGCATTCACCATAGTGATTAATGCTCCAATCCACTAGAATCCAAACGAAAGTTTATCAAGATACAAGATCAGAGACACGAAAGAGTCAATCGACTCAAAAGAAAAACCCTCAACCCCTTTTATCTCTCTTTCACAGATTACACCAAGTAATCTAAATCTGTTCACCAAGAACAATAGATTTAACACCTACACAGTAATCTAGTATAGAAATCACCAAGACTTTCTAACCTCACGATTACACCAAAGAAAACCAAAGATTTTCTTTTAGAGAGAATTTACAGAGACTCTTTTCAGACGAGAGAAAACCCCAAAACCAAAAAGAAAATCCGTCTGCCCTAATGAATAGAAGGATCGAGAATATAGTAAGTCACCACGCATCCAACGGTCGTGCCATCACCAGGTGTCATCATCTCAGCCATCTATTTTAACAAACAAAGTCGCATAACAGAAAACACGAGAATGACCAAGTGGGCTGCAGACCGGGTCACATTCATAAATTGGTCATTGGGCTGATAGCAGCTAAACGGGCCTCATCATTGGGCTGGTCCAGAATATGTTAAGCACTGGTTTAACAATCTCCACCTTGCTTGACATCTTCGGGTTTCATGTGGATTAGAGGTTAACACATCCTCCAGTTTCATTTGCTCGTGTACCTGCCAAAAACTTTAGTTAGTAACAATATTTAGTAGATTTAAGCAATCTCTAAATTTATATAAAGGAAGTATTTTGGTTCCCATATCTGCTGGATTACACTTAGTAGAAATCTTTTCAATCTTTATAATTTCCTTTTCAATTATATCTCTTATAAAATGGAATTTAACATCTATATGTTTTGTCCTATCATGAAAAACTGGATTTCTACTAAGATGTATAGCAGATTGACTATCTGAATAGACAGTGGCATCATTTCCATAGAAACCAATTTCATCCAGTAAATTTTTCAACCAAATTCCTTCCTTTACAGCATCTGAGGCTGCAATGTACTCAGCCTCAGTAGAAGAGAGGGCAACAACCTTTTGCAGTTGTGATTTCCAACTTATACAGGTATTACTAACAGTAAAAACATAAGCAGAAGTAGATTTTCTATTGTCACAATTTCCAGCAAAGTCAGAATCAACAAAACCTTTAAGTTGAATTTCTGTTTCAGTTTTACAGAACATTAAACCCAGTTGAGAGGTTCCCTTTAAGTATCTCAGCAGCCATTTTAAACCTTCCCAGTGATATTCACCAGGATTGCTCATATATCTACTTAAGGTACTTATGGCAAAGGCAAGATCAGGTCTTGTACAGACCATAACATACATGATTGAGCCAATAGCATTTGCATAAGGGACTTTATCCATTCTATTCCTTTCAAAGTCAGATTTAGGACATTGTTCCATAGAGAATTTAAAATGACATGCAAGAGGTAAGGTAACTTCTTTTGCCTCATTCATAGAAAATCTAGATAGCATTTTTAAAATATAAGCATGTTGAGTAAGGAACAGAGTGTGGTCAGACCTGTTTCTTCTAATTTCCATTCCTAAGATCCTTTTTGCTGAACCAAGATCTTTCATTTCAAATTCTTGCTTAAGTTTTTGCTTAATGTTATTAATTTCACCAATATCACTACCAGCAAGCAACATATCATCCACATAAAGCAACAGGTAGTAAGAATTGGGACCTCCTTTTCCTTTATAATAAAAACATGGATCATATTCACTTCTATTAAAATCAAGACCTTTAATAAAAGTGTCAAATCTGATATACCATTGTCGAGGTGCTTGTTTTAAACCATAAAGTGATTTTTTCAGAAAACATACACAACTTTCTCTTCCTTTTTGCTCAAAACCTTTAGGTTGAACCATATAAATTTTTTCATCCAAATTTCCATGTAAGAAGGCTGTTTTTACATCCAGTTGTTCCAATTCAAAATCAAATTGAGAAGCAATAGCCAACAGAATTCTTATAGAGGTATATTTGACTACAGGAGAGAAAATTTCATTATAGTCAATACCCTCCCTTTGGTTAAAACCCTTAGCAACCAACCTGGCCTTGAATCTAATACTCCCATCCTTGGAGTCACCCTCTTTTATCTTATAGATCCATTTGCAGTCAATAACCTTTACCCCTTTTGGTTTGTTTACTAAGGTCCAAGTTTTGTTCTTTTCTAGAGATAACATCTCATCCTTCATGGCTTCAAGCCACATGTTGGCATTCTTTCCTTCAATAGCTTCTTCATAAGTGGTAGGTTCACCTTCCAAGGACCCTTGAATGTTAAGGGCAGTGATAAAGTCAGGTTCACTGTACCTAACGGGTGGTCTTATTTCCCTTCTAGTTCTATCTCTAGCCAGGTGATAGTCTTCTAGAGGGTTTGGGTGATGATTAGGTTCATTTTCAAGGTCAGATTCAGTGGTCTCTTGTTCAGGTTCATTCTCCACCTGGAACTGATCATCATTTCCAGTGTTGAATTCAGCTGGAGAAATTTCAGTTTGAATAATGTTTGTGCTTTGATCAGTTTCAGTTGGAGCTGTGTCTTTGCCTTTAATGCAAGGCATGTTTGCCTCATTAAAGATTACATTTCTACTTATAGTGACTCTATATCCTCCCTGATCCCTTAGCCAGACCCTGTATCCTTTCACACCTTCACCATATCCTAAAAAAACACCTTTAGTAGACCTGGGCTCTAACTTTCCTTCATTTTGATGTATATAGGCAGCACAACCAAATGCTTTAAGTTTGGAATAATCAGCAGGCTGACCATTCCAAATCTTATCAGGGGTTTCATAATTCAGAGATTTGGTAGGACATTTGTTTATCAGATATGAAGCAGTTTTGACAGCTTCTCCCCAAAATAACTTTGGAAGGCCAGAACTAATTAACATGCATCTAACTCTCTCTAGAAGGGTTCTGTTCATCCTCTCGGCCAGTCCATTTTGTTGTGGGGTATAGGTAACAGTCCTATGTCTAAGAATCCCATTTTCTTTGCAAAAATTGTCAAACTCTTCATTGCAAAATTCAAGGCCATTGTCGGTTCTAAGTGCTTTAACCTTCTTATTTACTTGATTTTCAACAAGAGTTTTCCAAGTAATAAAGTTTTGAAAAGTATCAGACTTATTTTTCAGAAGTATGACCCAATTTTTTCTAGACATATCATCAATGATAAGAAGGTAATATTTAAAACCAGAGTATGTATTCACAGAAGCTGGTCCCCACAGATCAGCATGCAAGTAATCAAGTATACATTTTGATTTATGAGTTCCTGTAGTAAAAGGCAATTTCTTTTGCTTCCCATAGATGCAATGTTCACAAAAAGATAGTTTTTCAATTTTTTCATTTCCTAAAAGTCCTTGTTTTTTAAGAATGTGTAGATTCTTATCACTGATGTGCCCTAGCCTTTTATGCCATATTTCAGATTTATCAGATTCTGTGACAGAGGCAGCAAGATTTTGATTCTTATAGTGTAAAGCTTTCAAAATATAAATCCCATTAGATTTTTCAACTTGAAGAAGTTTTGCAAGGTTCCTTTGAAGGATCAGAGTACCTTTGTTTATTATAGTGTTAAAACCTTCATCATCAAGTGTGCCTAAAGAGATTAAATTTCTCTTTAGGCTGGGAATGTATCTGGTTTTGTTTAGAACCAGTTCATTTCCATTTTTCATTTTCAAAACAACCTTACCAATGCCTTTTATTTTGCAAGAAAAATCATTTCCCATTATTACTTGTCCACCATTTGTTTCTAGGAATTCAGTGAAGTACTTCTTACATGGGGTCATGTGAAAAGTACATCCTGAATCTAAGATCCATTCCTCTTCAGAACTAGAGTGACATGTCACATAGACTTGTCCATTTGTGGCTGCTGCTTCTTCATAAGCAATTGCAGCTCCACCTTCAATTTTATTACAGTTTTTCAGTTCATCCATTCTCTTGATACAGTCTTTAATATAGTGACCCATTTTTCCACAGAAGTAACATCTTTTTCCTTTAGCCTTATTATCAAATTTGTTGAATTTAGGTTTAGCTTTTGAAAAGTTTCCAGAATGCTCTTTAGATTTCCAAGGGTTTTTATTCGAAAATTGATTGTTGTTTTTCTTGAAGGAATAACTGCCTTTTATGTTATAGCCTACTCCAGAATTGGAGGTTTTTAGTTCACTTTTGAACTCAAGTTCTTTATTCCTTAAAGAAGACACAACATCATCAATAGTAATAGAAGTTCTTCCATATTCAAGAGCATTTTTAAGTTCCTTATATTTTTCAGGCAAAGATGATAGTAAGGCTACAGATTTCTGATTATCAGATAGAGTCTCACCACTGTTAGTGAGATCTTGGGTCAGTTTATTAAATCTGTCCAAGTTTGTTTCAAGATCACAATTTGAGTCAAATTTGAAACTGAAAAATTGTTTCCACAAGTAACATTTATTTGAAAGGGTTTTGGTTTTGTATAGGGATTCAAGTTTGGTCCATATTTCAGCTGCAGTAGTAGTTTCACCTACTTCTCTAATCACATTATCTGATAAATGCAAGAATATAGATCTCCAAGCAATTTCAGTTTGCTCAGTTCTTTTGGTTTCAGTGGTTTCAAGTCCCCAAGACTCATCTAAGACTTTGGCACATTTTTGTTGCATTAATAATGCCTTCATCTTTTTACACCAGAGACTAAAGTCACCCTTAGCATTCCAGATTTCGATGTCAATATTTGAACTAGCCATAATATAATGAGTGATGCACACAGAAGTGACAAGAATTCAGGATAGTATGTTTTACAACACAGTACACACCAAGTGTCAAAGTAAGGGTGATCTTTACTAAAAAATTTATGCACGAGAACTGCAGAAGCAATTGATATGAATGAGCAGGTCACAGACAATTAATTATTTCGAAAACAAGACGTGACGTATATTTTTTAAAGAACCAATAGCCTTGTCCCCTCAGATTTTAGGGTTCTCTTATGAAACCCTAGACAAAGGAAGATGAAGACAGTTTCCAAACAAGAAAACTCAAAAGAAACACTAAAGTATTCAAAAATAGCAACTGAAGTAGGGTTAGAAACTTGTTACCAAATGCGTCTCAGTGCAGTAGTGTAAAATAGTGAAAACCCAGACTATTTTACGTTCTCAAAAAGGATGAAGTATCAAGTCTCCTTTTTATAGATCCGTAAAGGATCAGTTACCAGATTCCACGGAATGCCCCAAAAACTCAGATTAGAGGCTTCCAAGAACAGATCGAGTGCTCTGATACCACTATTGGTATTTTACAGTCCCAAAAATGCATAAAACGTAACAAGAACACAGTGATTTTTCATCCGAAGGTCCGGATGTTCACCAATAGATTGGTTAATCACCCGTTGAGTATTCACCGTAGTGATTAACGCTCCAATCAAGTAGAGTCCAAATCAAAGTTTATCAAGATACAAGATCAGAGACACGAAAGAGTCAATCGACTCAAAAGAAAAACCCTCAACCCCTTTTATCTCTTTTTCACAGATTACACCAAGTAATCTATTTCTGTTCACCAAGAACATAGAAATCAAACATACACCGTAATCTAGTATAGAAATCACCAAGACATTCTAACATCAAGATTACACAAAGAAAATCAAAGGTTTTCTTAGAAAGAAAATTACAGAGAGTAAAAGAGACTCAAAACGAGAGAACCCTAGAACCAAAAACAACACTCGGCCCTAAAGAATAGAAGGATCGAGAATATAGTAAGTCACCACGCATCCAACGGTCGTGACATCACCAGGTGTCATCATCTCAGCCATCTAATTTTACAAGCGAAGTCGCATAACAGAAACGCGAGAATAACCAGGAGGGCTGCAGACCGGGTCACATTCATAAACAGTTATTGGGCTGATCATTTTAGACGGGCTTCATCATTGGGCTGGACCTGAATATGTTAAGCACATGTTTAACAGTGAGTAATGAGTTATATTTTATTGTTCGGTGAGCAAGTAGTAATATAGATTAAAGGTCAATAAGCATTCATTAAATGTACTTGAAAATTGACATATGTTCATAAATTTGTTCTGCATATCTTTGCACAGTGAAACTAACAAATCCAATCAATGTATTCACGACAATCAGTAGCAGTTTGTTACAAATCGATATTTTTAGCTCAATCTGTTGCTTATGAGTCCCTCTAATGACCCTACTAAAGCAAAAATGGTGCAAAGCAAGCAAAGTATTTTGAAAGCCTGAAGAACTATCCATGCTCCTGTCCAAACCCGTATCTCATTCTGCGCAATGTACATCTCCACAGGGAAATATATAGCTATAGGCCAAAAATTCACAGCGCCTAAGACTCCTAAAACTTGGTTGAAGTAAGGAAAAAGAATAGCCAGTCCTGTCGTAGATGCAACGTATGCAGTTCTGAAGCAGAGACGAAGAAGATTCAACTTGAAATTAGGCAGCAGTGGGAGCTTAATTCTGTATTCTTTATTCACAAACTTGCTATTAGGATGCTTCTTCAAAATCCATCTCTCAACTATGGCAAATAATGGCTGAGTGTTGATCTGCAATGGCCAAACATAGCTACAGACATAATTCATAACTCAAGAAGATGAATATAGAGAGGATATGAAACTAGTTTGTAATCTCCAGCCTCTGTAAGCATATGAAACTAGTTTTTCCATAAAAAAATCATTATTGTAGTGAAACAGTTAAAGTTTTGTAAAAAAGATCAAGATTTTGACCCAGATTAATAAAACCCTTGTGCATTCTAATCAATTATGACTGAAGAATTCATAAGCATACATAAATTCTTTGCTTTTGTTTTCAAAATATCATGCCTCGTGCGTGTATCCACACTTAATCAACAAGAGAATTTCGATTGAAGAGCACAGAAGCAAACAAAAAGTCTCTGCCATTGTTCAATATATCATTTCATTGCCTACTAGAAAATGTGGTCATACAATGTGTTTACACTTCATACATGCATTATTTTGTACATAATTTCATCTTTTCCAATTTTTTAAAATTTGTGTATGAGTCTGCTTTTTGTTTATGGCTTCAAGAACCAGAGAAGTGGGGGAGAGTAAGAATTTTCTATTCCACTCTGTAAAATCAGGTAGTCAGTAGCAAGAGAGTTTGAAGTGCATTCCTCAATCTTTTAACGACTATAATCAAAGTGGATTTGGATGTAATTTTATAAATGCCCAGTCTGTCCAAATGATTTGTACCCTTATCTTTCGAGTAACAAGATGCTCGTACTTCGTAAATAGGATGCAGTACCTGATATGCTCCCAAAAGATGTAGAACTATACACAGATTGGCAATGTCAACAAGCCAATAAGGTTCATAAAATCCTGTCAATAGATTTCCAGGTGACTGGTTGCCAAAAGCAGCATATCCAAAACATCCACAGCAAATAAATAAGGTGGTGGTAATAAGTAGAGCTGTAATTGACGCCTTCTTCATTGTTCTGTTTTCAGGTGGCGGCGCCTTTAGAGTATCCTACATTTGCATGTTACTTGTTCATTAACTAGCTTTGGTGTCACATTGCAAGATTCAAAATGATCGATAAATCGATTAAAAGATCATCTCAGAGAACATCATAATATACAGTAAGTACTATCTTCTCACCTGTATGTCCAGAAGGATAGCATTGTATGTGAAAGCAAAAGAAATATCCCCAATCGCTTGTGACGACAGCAATAGTTTTTGAGCCGAAGTAGCTGTAGATACTCCACTAATACCTCCCTTGATTTCTCCATCTTCTGCATTTACCAACTCAAAAGGCTTGAGAGAAATAATACATTGACCTAAACTTGTCTATAAATACTTCTACGACTAAAACTTCGATACTGAGTCAACAGTTGATCAATGACCTCCCAGAATTGTTATGATATAGATAGTGGTCTAAGGGTGGGACTCAATGCAAGTATAATATCAGTGCCATTTTTTTTTCTCAGAACATCTTCTCACTCCAGCAACATACATGCTTGTTAGGCTAAGTATATTTTTGTCACGTTTATTTCCATGATTAGGTCAAAATGCGGTTGAACTGGTGGACAGAAAAAAAAGAACCCGGGTACAGATTTAAACCATGATGATCTCATAACATTTTAAACAAAAAAGAACACAATGTTGAGTAGAAACAAATTCCAATACCTGTAATCGTGAAAACTTTAATCAAGACAGTGACCATTCACAATGAAATATCAAAAACAAATTGAGCATTGATGTGCACTGACACATTATTTTGAAGTTATCCTCCAACAGCTCCTCTCATGGCTTCGAGGATTGCTTTTATGATTTTCATACCACTCAATTACTATACATCATGTATGCTTCAATCTGTAAAATTAAATCTTCCATTTGGTATTTTTTTTCTCAATTTCGCATACAAAACACAAGCAGATCAGCATCTTGTTCATCTAATAGGACATATGGATACTGAAACAATGAAGCTTTCATGGGCAGTGACGAAAAAAATTAGTTATCAACCAAGTAAAACTGGGTCCAGTTCAGCTAGTTCACGGTTGAACTAGCTGATTAACCACGTTTTCCCCTGGTTTTAAATAAATGGTTTCTAGCATTAACGGACCATTTTTTCTCATGTTCTTGAATTCCAGTTGAACAGCCAATCTGGTCCGGTTTTAACAACACTGCTCATTCCCATACCCATGAGGTGCAAAGGTCCATACCTTGACCAAGTTAACGGCTCACTGTACTGTTGAAATTCCACCAACTCACTGAACATAGCACAGATTAGGAAGAAAGTGGGCAAATGACCAATAACTTGAGGTACCTATGTATTAAGAAGCCTAACCAGAAATAAAGCATGAAAGAAAAACTATTTCTACAAGATTTGGTTATCAATTCATATCATTTTCATTCCTTCCGCTAGCTTGAGCAACAGTGTCCTTGGAGGAATTCTCCATCCATTTGCAGGTGCAATTCAGTAATCAGGAGCATCGAATAAGACTTGGCGAAATTGACACCAAAAATATCCGTTTAGGCAAAGCTTGGCAAAATTGACACCAAAAATATCCATTTAGGCAAAGCATGTTAATTTATGCTCCCCTGATGCACTTGTTTAAGAATGAATCCAAATTAAAATGATAGACTAATGAAGAGTAATGTTAAATTGAACGTACGTACTACTTTCGCAAAAGCGAGTATTGGTCCAATGAGGGTATATCCAAAGGACATGATTGCAGCAACTATCGAGAGAAACTCCATGTTGTGTAAGTCAGGTATCTGCGAGAAAAATACCTGAACAACTCCAAATAGCAACATAAACAAACCATCGGCATATTCACATGGAGCATTGGGTCCTTCCTTGTGGTAACAATTTGATTTTAGAATTGCCCTAAACAACAAACATATCACCATAAATCACTCTCATAAGGAGATCCAGCAAGAAACTTAGGTGCTATCTTCTATGAGTAAACAACCAAACATGACAAACAAATAGAGAAACGTTGATCTTCATAGATATTGATTAAATAGGTGGGAGCACCATATAATGCTCTACACTTCAAGGACGATACCATTCTTCAATATAGTTATGACTTATTAGATGATAATAGTATATGATAAAATTGAAGGTGACAAAAAATATGAAAATATCGGCCATAAAGGATATTCATTTAATGACAACTAAATTGGGGTGGTTAACATTCTAACTTTTTATGTCGTTGACTAAAACATTCGTTGTCTAATTTTTGTGGGTGAATGAACCTCATCAAGCAAGTTTTCCGATTCAGATAGGTCACAATAGCATCCACTGGATAGATTGGCTTTCCCTAGAATTTTTACATGATCAAACAGCCAGTGAGCTATTCCCGATTTTTTGGGTGAACCAATATGCCATTTCAGAATGTTGCAATGTTTTTTCAAGAGCCTTGACTTTGAAAAACACTCTCGGACAAATAGCCTATCAACAACGCCTAGCCATTTTACAAATCTGCACACCCAAAGAAAGAAAGGATCACATGGAAGATAACCAGTCCCTCGTTTTCTGGCCAACTAATGATGGACCGAACCAAGCCACCTTTTATAATAAAAAGATAGTTCAAAAGCTATTGTACTCTTCCTGAAACAGAATTCAACAAATACCAGGATGTGAGCAGATGTTCGCAATTTGACTAATTGCCATAGATGCAAGATATTAGCAAAAGAGTTGAAGGTCAATCTTCACAAAGTCATTATTGACACCTCAATGGTATTAGTAGTTTTCTAAGATAGTTTTTGTTCAGAATTCTTAGTGATTCTTGAGAATATCACTGCTCAAGTAATAATGACTGAATTGGTTTTAGAATCCTGAAGTTACAAGCAAATAGCGATCCAATATGAGTGTCAAAACACAAAGTTTATGAAATATAGTTTCCTTTAAAGAATTCCTGATAACATAGCATTAGGATGAAGCACATCAAGCGTAGTCAAAGCAGAGCAGAAAGCATAATTAGATGAAAACCTCATGCTGATGGCCGATGTTATGGTAAAAGCAATCCCGCAACCATAATAGACTTCTTGAACGAATATTGCTGCCACCCGCGAGCTCCTCTTTCCTTCAAAATGAAAATTTGATATTATTTACTGCACTATCCTTTGAAGCATGGAAACTTCTCTTAGGGTGAACACTTCAGGACACATTTCTGGCACAATATGTGGTGTGTCCTATTTTTATATTATTTCTGATATGTGAGAGACACTTCCTCGACATGCCTGGGCCACATCCAATAATTTTTATACATTTTAGTTTATTACGTATATCGGAACATTCCACGACAAATAAAGGACGCAACAAACACCATTTTGTAATGTTAAGATAATTTTGAAAAATTCCACAAACATTATGTCCAATTTGTTCATATCTACTATAGCCATATGACAGACAACCATTCCTCTAATTCAAAAGAGTAAACTAGCAAAATAAAAAATCAAAGCTAAAAATGTATTATTCCTATTGCAAAACAAAAAAAGAATCTAAAAAATGTATAAATCAATAATTTTGAAGAATTATAATTGGCACGTTCATGTTCATGTTTATGTTCATGTCTCAATCCTACTTTTTGGGAAATCACATGTCGTGTTTGTGCTCCACATCAAAATCTTTAATAACCATATGTGTGTTTGATAGATGCATTCTTTAGAAGCTTTTGAAACCGTATATTCTATATCAAACTATAATGATTTGCACCCTGAAGTGCAATTAGTTCTACTCTTGTTTTCTCTTTTGCTTCTTGTCAAGGTTCCTCACGAAGCTACTTTAGACCAGCTTCCTCAAAAAGATCTTGGCACTTCCAGAAATTATCCAAACATATTCAAAAACAACTTCTAGTATTAGATGTTATGACTTTTTCAAAAGCCTGCAAATTGGGCCATAATATCATAGAAGCAGAATAATCAAAGACACAGCAAATAGAACTACCAAATACAATTCACCTAAGTAACACCTCACAGCTTCAGCATAAGACCTATTTCTGATATGCCCAACTTCAGGATGAGGATATCTGTAACAATCACAAAGGAGATTTGAAGAAATTACAGCGATTACTCCAAACACCAACATGCTTATCGGGCCTGCAATCCACCCCAGCTGAGCTACGCTCCATGCCAGAGATAGCACCGCAGTTCCTATCACTCCATTTATTATATGGGCAATTGCTGTCCATAGAGTTCCTTCACAACCAAAGCAATAAAAGAGCTGTTATCCCCCATTCTTAAATCATTCTTCAAAGAACAAAAAAAATTCTGAAAAAGAATCATTTTGCCCATCCATTATCCAAGAAAGTGAGCTTAAGTTGACTTTATTACATCAGCTTCAGTTATAAAAGTAACAAAATATTGAAGAAACCTGTTCTCATTAAAGGTATATCATGAGAGGAATCTGCAGATGAAGATGAAGAATCTGCGATCAAAGAAGAGGTGTCCTCATCTCTTCTTTCAACTTCAACCATTTTCTGATGGCTATTGACTGAGGCAAAGCAATTTCACAGTACAAACTACCAACAAAAAATATCACATGAATGACTGACATTTTGTTTGGATTAATTATTATGGAAATTGTCCCAAAAGGTCCTTAATGTATGGTCCTTGTAAAAGTGCTCCATTGAGCCTTATATCAGTGAGATATAATAAGGTCCTATAATTACGATACCCATATGAGATACAAAGAAATAGGCTATAGAAATAACCATTCATTCCACGACCCCCCATTATTCTGGAGGCTTCACTTCGAATTGCGCCACCACAACCATCAACTCTGACTCTTTTTCCACAACCATATGTTGTAATGTTGTCCAAAGAATTAAACATTAAGTTTGGAAAAAAAAATAAAAAAAATAGGCGCCCTCGCGCCCAGTTGAGAATTTCTCACCTGAGAGCGGTAGTGCCCCCACTCTACTTTAAGGCGCTCCTGCACAGTGACCGTTGGAGGTAGTTTTCTACCCTTGGTAGGTCAAATTTGGTGACTTTTTGCTTATATTTTGGCACCACTTCGTGATAACTATCAAATCCTATATATAGTTGGTTATTTTGGAGGTGAATACAATGAAAAAATCATTGTTGAATCCATTATTATTCCATAGCATAATAAAACTATCTTCATATTCATTCATCCATTGTGTTCTTCAATATTGGGTGGAAAATATTTTGTGCTTTAGTATTTTCT
>CAIGRB010040518.1:55306-77301 GCA_903798255.1 Fraxinus quadrangulata
AAAATCCATATATAGGTGGTTATTTTGGAGGCAAATACAATGAAAAAATCATCGTTGAATTCATTATTATTCCATAGCATAATAAAACTATCTTCATATTCATTCATCTATTGTGTTCTTCAAGTTTGGTTGGAAAATACTTTGTGTTTTAGTATTTTCTACAGCAAGACTTGATTAATCCTTCTAACCATTAGCCGGAAAACTCTTAAGCATCTCAATCAATCCGGAGATGGGGTAAATTTAGTTTGAGGACAGCGATCACGCATTTGAGCCTTTAATTCTTGATTCCGATTTGTTCGTATTTTGTTCATCATATTGTTGCATACTTTGATGAGTTTCTTCTCTAACCCCGATGACGTTTCCAACACCATAGCCATTAGTCTGCCTCCTTGCGTCCTCAACCAACAAATGTTGATGACGAAGGTCTCCATTCTTTGAAAATGGAACTCATCCTTTGGGACACTACCATCTGACACCTATTGTGGAAAGAAGTGATGTGACACGTTCTGATTCAATATTAAGGGAGTTGTAGAAATAAGAAGGGGAGAGATCAGACTGTATTAATTGAGAGAGAAGTTGATTCTTAATGCCCAAAAGAAAGACTTCCCTTGTATAGGAGAAGGAATTACAATTATTAGCTATCTCAATCATTCCAAGCTATAGTAGTCGACCTCGAATTGTGTGCCACTTGTTAGAGCAAAAATTTTGATTCATAGACCAGGTTGTTGGAATTTGATTTGAAGTGATAAAAAATTGGTTAAGCCCAATCACATTTTCATTCTTATTCTTTTATTCATTTTCAAATATACATTTTTTAATAAAATAATATTTTTATTACATCAATAACTTTTCCTTCTTTTTCAACCATATATTCACCACCACATGACAAAAAAATACATTCCCTCCTAAAAAAACGTACATCAAACACACCCGAAGTATGTAACAATGAAAAATGTGAAAAGTAACTTTTGTGTTAATTTCGACAAAATATTCAAATAATAGTTAATTTATAAAAATAAATAGACGAAATTATTCAATAGATCGCTGTGATATATTTGAAATTTCAAAACCAATTTCGAATTAATGAAAAATTATGATCCAAATTTGGAGGAAAAATCGAATTTTCTGCACCTAAAACTGGGACTATCGCTCAAGCGACAGTCCAGCGCCAGACGAGCGACATACTCTATGCTTTTGACGCTTGAGCGGTGCACGGACGACAACAAAGGCTGTGACCATTGACGAAGGTTGATGAGTTTTTGGGTGTGTGTCTCTTCACTCACAACTTCTCTTTCTCTATAAATAAAACAATTTGGACGTCCTTTAATCCATTAGAATCACATGCAATCATAGTATATCATAAAAATCATATTCTCTTAGTCGAAATTTTACATAAAAATTTATTTTTCATTTCATTCGAAAGGAGTACAAAAACCATCTTTTTGATTCGTTGTTCTTTTATTTTGGAGTGTTATAAATATAAGAAGATAATTATTGCATTTTAAGAGATGATTGTTATCATCCATAGACACTATTGTGGAGTAAAATCGACTTAAGGACAAATAGCTCAACTCTTATCTCGACTTTGTATCCATTGTTCTTGGTGTTACATTGTCAATTTTCGTTGGCATTTCAACTTCCATTTCTTTGGTATTTATTTCTCAATTTTTTGTTGTTAGTTTGTCCAAATTTTGGTAAGATTGGTACGTTAAATTTGTTAAAAAAATCCCTCAAATTCATTTTACAAACAAACATACGGTGATAGTGGTGGTGCAATGATTACCTAGGTTGTAGGTTCCCCATCTATCCTAACCTAGCTTCCTTCCCATTGGGGAATTAAGGTGCCCTCCCCCTCCCCAATGATTGTTGCTCGACTAGAGTTAAGTATCTTTCTTAGCCATCCGATTAGCCAAACTCATCAGTTGAGTTCGGTTGTAGTAAAGAAAGTCAAACTCCATAGCTGAGGTCGTCTACAGTATGCTGGCTAAACTAATACTTAAGCCCATGTTCAGCCACCGTACTTTTGAGAAAATAGCGTTTTAAATAGTGATATGTATGAAAATGTATAATTAAAAAGTAGGAAAAAATTTTGAATTTACGTACATAATATTTTATTATGTAAATGATAAAAAAGAGCCTTAAAAATATGGTTGTGAAACATAGGCTTATTTATGTGGATCATGTTCAAGTGGGGTCCTTAAACCGACGTGGTAGGTCGGTTCAGCCTGAAACACGTTTCAACTTTTTCATTCACATAACCAACATTCTTCACTATAAGAAATGAAATTTGAAGCTTTTCTCTACGTTCTCCAGTATAAAATCCTTTCCATATGTTAAGGCTGGTTGGAGAATTTTATATACACAGAATCATTTTGTTTCCACAACTCTAACCTTGTCTAATGAAACACAGTCATTGATTCCTTAACTCGATCAAAATTATTGTTTCTAAATCCAATACTGTGATGTTACTGCGTGTTTAAGAGAGACAAAGTTGGTTTGCAGTTTGATTATAAAGTGAACAACCCAACCAGCAATAGCCAAAAAATTTCTGCTGTTAGAATTTGATCAGCAATGGAACCAGATGCCAACATGCCTCATCAAACAATCCCAAAAGCTAATTATGTGAACTTTACTAAGAAACAGTACTTTTCTATTTTTGTGGAGGATAAACAGCTTCTTTTAGGCCCAGTTTCGAACAAGCATTCCCTCGGCTGGATAGCTTTCTTCTTCCGATGACAAGGTTCTTCTCGAGACAAGACTGGTAATGTATAGAGACATTGTAAGACGGCGTCGAATTCAATAAAAGGATAATATACGAAGTGAATTTATTTAGTCATGAAAGAACCACGTTTTTCTCAATAAACAACTATAGGTGGCGGTTGTATTAATCACAAGATCAGTTACATCTTTTTCTTTATTCTAGGTTAGGGTTCTAATGTTTACTATTTAAACTAACGTTAAGACTACTTTATCTTTGGGTTGTTTAAAAAATCTGTATCAACGTCTCTAACTAATTTCATAATCAACACAAATTTGACAAAGTATGTGAAGAAGTGGACAAATAATTTTATTCAGAGAGAATTATACATAACAAAGAACTGTGCACATGTGAGCAACTGAGTACATATATTATTTAGAACATCTTCTGCGTAAATATACCATGATTTTATTTATATAAATAAAAGTAAAATATTGTACATATCACTATAACAAACTTTATCTCGATTCATCAAGCATTCCTTGACAAGACTATCCACCCATGGCCATGGTGATGGCCATGCCTATGCCTATCGCCATCGCCACCGCCATCTCCACGGCCTACTGCTGCATCTCCTCAACCTTCAATATATCCCTTTCCCTTCATATGATCGGGGTCATCAGTGCAATCCGCACAAGAAAAAACGAACATGGACATAATCGACAAAGACATAACAATCATGCCAAGCATTAACAGTTAATGCTTGGCATGATTGTTATATCTTTGTCGATTATGTCCATGTTTGTTTTTTCTTGTGCGGATTGCACAACACTGGCATAACATGGATATATAGCCGGATGTATAGAACCATGAGGTCATCTACAATTTACTTGTATGAACCACAAAATTATTTGTGGCTATTAGTTCCTTGGAAAAATTTATAGAAAATACAAGTATTTTAAAGGGAAACTTCTAACACGTAGTACCCAATGTGATTGTAACATGTTACTCTTATTTATTCATACGAGTCGAGGACACAATTTTATCTGTAAAATTTTAGTAGTTCATGTCATCATTATCAATCAAGTTAATTTGACTCGTCTAATTTCTAACACCTGTTTCGTCTAGTTTAAGCATACCAAGCAAAGTCGAAAGCTTTTCCACCTATCAATCAGCTAGCACATGCAAAAAACATCGTAGTATGTCGTAAAATGGTTTGAGAAATATTAGAAGTACCTGGAACTAATTAATTTATAATATATTAAATATCACATCAAGTGAGAATTATTTTTTGGACGATTATAACCCTAAGAATTCAATTATTTCAACTATTATAATCCTAATACAATTCAATTATTTCAATAATATCTTATTTTTTAATACGTATTTAATTTACAAAATGTAATAAATACTATAATTAATTAATTTCACATTCATTTAATTAATATTAATTAGAATTTCATATTCAACGTCTATTTCCTTGTTATTAATTTTCATTTAATTAATATTAATTAAAATTTCAAATTCAATGATGCGGATTATTATTCACGTTCATGTATGTTAATTGACATCCGTTTCACTTAATTAGAAATTAAATTATATTCATTTTATATAAATGATTTAACATTCATTGTGAGGTATATATTCTTTTCTATTAATTCTAAATTAATTAACATTCAAGTTAATTCATATATCGTATTTGTCATTTATTTTCATTTCATTGTTTTGTTATTTATGTAGATTGCTCGGTTACGTGAAAGGGTGAGTGGTGTACACTGAAAGTCAAATAGTTTTTATTGTAGGTCTAATTTGTGAAGACGAAATTGATGAGACACTTCGAATATTCCACTTTATAGATTTAACATTTTGGGATGAAACTTCAATTTTCTTATAGTACTAGATTTAGACCTCAAACTCGGCCATGCAAATGCACAAAGATAGATTTCTCAATTGCAGCCAAACGAAGGTGGTGGGTCCTAAGTATAGGCAGACTAATCAAAAGTTGACTCGTAAAGCCATTGTAACCATGTAAAGAAGTGGCCCAAATGCTTGTAGAGCGCGTAATACTTTCAAGTTCGAGGGAGAGATGGATAGACTATCCTTGAAGGAAGTCGAGATGACATGGTAATCCGTTTGAAGAGAGACTTGTTGGGATAGTATGAACAGTCCCACTTCAAGACCTGGAGTAGTTGATGAGCTTACAATATAATCAACTACTTCACCTCATGTGTTAACATTTTAAGATGAAACCTTTAATTCCCTCATAAAATTCCATTGTTGGAGTATTTTAGTTTACATTTGATTTTGGAATTTTCATTCACGATATTATTTTCCTTTTCATATTCAGAGTCCAAAGACCTCAGTTTCCAACCCAAGTCGAGTGAAAACAAATAAGTAGTTGAGTTTCTCCTTAAATAAACATTCATTCTCAAGTATAGGGGCGCAAAATGAGGTCGCGGACACTTCTAGTCACGCAATCTAATTTCATCCGCCATCTTAGTAATTAAGTGGCAAGTAGCCAAACAGAGATCACAGAACTCATTTATGATGAACGGAAACTTCCTTTCAAGGAATGCTGTCACTCCCCCCTGGTGGGAGTCCTACCAAAATCCCGCTATAGGATAAAGAGCTTCTTACTTGGTGTCGATTGTTACCTGGGTTCCGTCTCCATCACAAAGTAGTGCTTTTCGTGTCCGAAAATGTTAATGTTTCTTTCACCTAACCTAGGTTACTGTCTCAGGTTTAGTTGTATTGGACATCGAGGTCAATATTAAAAAAAGTCACTTTATGCTAAATTTAAGGGATAGAAATTGATGTCAACAGACTCAATGTTAAATAGACACCTTATTAGATATTATACATGAACATGAGGAAACTCTCCTATTCCTTCAGTTGTCGCTTGTTAGGCCATAAGGTAGGGAGAAAGACTCAAACTAGTGTTGCAAGTGTATAGGATTTTTAGATGACGCTACCACTTGGAATGAAAGCATCCTTGATGACTGTAACAATACCGCTCTTGATGAAGTATCCCTCCGTTTCTCTTGCAGCTTCTTGAACGTTGTCGCCATTAAGGATCTGAAAAATTAAAATACTGCTTCAAGAGTATGGCACTTCAATCAACGAATAATCATGATGAACTAGATGAGATGAGGAAAGAAACTGCAGGTCATCCCCTCAGGGAGTGAGGGGCATGGGTAAATTCATTAAGCAAGACTTCCACTAGTTCTATGGAATAATACAGAACAAAAATCATTCTGTAACTCTACGAGAAGATTTAGAAACAAAGGGATAATATTCAATACCTTTACATTGTCTCCTATTCGAGCATTCTTGTCAATTATTGCTCTCTTTATGTGAGTGCCCTTGCCAATACCAATTGGGATACCACCTTTTGCAGCAAGAAATGTCCTGTCGGCATCCGTCTGCAGAAAGAACAGAGAAGATGAAATGAGAGGTCATTATTCTCATGAATTACATAAGGAATGAAGTAAAATGGCTAAAGCAGGCTAAGTTCATTATTAATCAGACCATGCAGAGTGCACAACTTCAAGTACAATTGGTCATCTTTAAACCAAGAAAGCCTAGTTTTCAGAGAAAAGTGTTACCTCATAATAATCTGCACCCATCAGCAATGAGTCCTCTATGATTGCACCCTCTGATATGCAAGATCTAAGTCCAACCACAGAATGGTGGATTTTACAGTTCTGCACAGTGCACAAAGGGGATAGTAACATTTACTGCACCAAGTATCATCACAAACTTCATGCTTACTTTCACAACATGTAAGGTTAAACGATAACACATAGGTGACTAGTTCATATCATGGATGATGGAGTAGATGTTCAATCATGGCATCTATTGAGAAGCCCGACATCAACTTATGTAAGGCATCATATTGCATTTTGTTTCACTTTCTCATCATTCTGCTCAGGCAAATTCAATTAATTTAACTTTACAATGCAAAACAACAATAAAAAAAATATAGAAGCAGTCGGCCAAATTTACTGCTCATTTTTCATGTAGTACATCGAATACAGGCTGTATGGCTGTTCACAACCATGATCACTTACCTTAATCACACAGCCCTCGCCAATGACGCTGTCTGTAACATCAGCATCCAGCATCTTGGAAGGAGGCAGATATCGAGGTTGGGTGTAAATTGGAGCCGATCGATCATAGAAGCTGCAGCAGATGATGGAAGTCATATTGTAATTTCATAAATAGAGAAAATGTGTACTGAAACAACAAAAAGCAACTCAATACATTGAGAACAATAAGACTACCTAAAATCTGGGATAGGCTTTTTTGTGATCCCCAAATTGGCATTATAGAAAGCTTCGATTGTACCAATATCTTCCCAGTAGCCATCAAACAAGTATGCTTGCACCTATATTAGTGATGTAACAATTAGCTCTGGCACTAAAAGACCACTGAAATAATACTTTCGTGGGAATAGTTTTCCAAAAAGGAAAGAAACATTGGCACCAGGAAAAGAAAAGAAACAGAGAATTTTGTGCAATTCATATGAACAAAAACAAGGATTAGTGGAAGAAATTTAGGATAAGGTACATGCCCTCAATCCAATGGACGTTGCTCCAGGAATAACTTCACTTCCAAAATCATTGGCACCAGGAAATTGATCTCTAAGAAGATTTATCATCACATCTTTACTGACAACATATATTCCCATACTTGCAATGTAAGGCATCTCTTTCGCTCTCTCGTCATCAAGACCCAATATGGTAGTATCAACCTATACAAGGTACCAAAAGGACAAGAAAAATCACTTCCTGATCTCATCAAACAATGTAAGACTTACAATGTACTCATTACCACCTTCATAGCTTTTAATTGCTCTCCTTTTGGTTTCTCAGCAAATTCAACAATGCGACCTTCTTCATCTATTTTCATCAGGCCAAACGCCGTTGCACGTTTTTCATCCATTGGCAGTGCAGCAACAGTAATATCAGCATCTGTTTCCCTGTGGGCTTGAATAAATCTCTCATAATCCATTCGATACAAATGATCTCCAGCAAGGATCAGGAACTCAAGCACATTGTGCTCTTCAAACAGCCATAGATATTGCCTTACAGCATCAGCTGTACCCTGAAAACAAATCCAATTGAATGTCAGTATGTTTGAGTAACCACAATTTTAAATTGTAATTAAAGATGCTAAGAATCGAAGATGTCAAGAAGAGAATAACATCTTGGGAAAATAAATGCAGCTTAAAAGCTCATAGAAATAAGTTGTGATGCATGAGTGATCATCTACATATGCTATACATTAAACTTTCTAATGAAAATTAAAGTAAATTACTATCGCATGATTTATGGTACAGGTTTCATTGAGACAAGTACCTGGAACCAATTGGGATTCTCAGGACTTTGTTGAGCTGCAAGAACTTCAACAAAACCTTCATTCTTGTAACCACCCATGTTGCTTGCATATGCCCTTGAAAGGTGACGATTGAGGGATGCAGAATTGAATTGTGTAAGAACATATATCTTCGATATGTTACTGTTCAAGCAATTGCTGACAGGAATGTCAATCAGCCTATAATTTGCTCCAAGTGGAACAGCTGGCTTCGCCCTTTTCTTTGTAAGAGGATAAAGTCTGGTCCCAGCTCCGCCTCCGAGAATAACTCCCAAGACACTCTATGAATAACCACATATGTAACAAATAATGGTGTTACTTGATTACAATGTTGAATGAAGTTAATCCAGAAAAGTAGAGAACCTATATATTCCAAGGCCAGTGTAAAAAAAACTAATTTTACTTCAAATCATTGATGCACCACCTATACATAGAAATATAGGAATCGGTTTCAAAAAAATTGATTATTAGTAAATATCAATCACTTATTTGTCTCGATACTATTGAAGAACAAATTATTAATTTTGGAATCTAATCCTGCCTCTCTCCCCAATATTTCTATTGATTTCTACTCCAAGAAGATATCTGCATGTAGATAAATGCATCAATTTCTAGAATTGTCTGCAAGCACATAATTCACTTTTAAATATGCATTGATGCAACAAACACATAATTCAGTTACAAGTACGAATCAGAAAGCAGACAATATCCTTTATGCTCACGGGAACATCCACTTTTTCTTTTATTACTTCTTAAGAGGCGTTGTCTGTAACATCACTTGGCAATAAAAAAAAGCCTTTTCTATAGGGCAACCTGATAATACCTCACCAAAATGCAAAAGGATATTAGCCCGATTCACTTGGCTCAACCAAATAAAAAATGAAAGTTGCAAAACACAACTCTATTCAGCTACTTATTATAAACATATAAACTAGAATCTACGGAAGTCTCCATTTATTTGGGCATATATACTGTCAGTTTACACTTTATTCTTTTTTTAACCTGAAAGGATACTTTATCTAGAGGGAGCAAAATGTGGATCTAGTGCCACTCTTCGAAGTAACTTCGAATTGAAACAAAGATGTTATGACCTACACAAAGCTGTTCTCTTCAGGTCCCCAAAACTCAAACACTGACTTCAATTGCAATTGCAGAAAAGGTTAAGCAAAATTACGCACTTTCAAACACTAGTACTCATAAATGAACACAAGCTTAACACATAAATACATGTTTTTGACACATATCAATAAACATTTATGAACTGACAAAAGAAGAGGATGTGAATGTGATCAATTACTCGGCTAGCGTCTGGGTCGAGACAAGTCTGCGAATTTTGAGAGTCGGAAACCGCCTTTGGAGAAACGATCAGTGGACTCCGGTTGTCGAATTCAGTTGCGGAACTACGCCGTTGCAGTTGTACTCCGGTTAATGACATCAGCTTCTCCCCAGCGACATTGGAAGCCGCGAAAGACAGCCGCGTGAACGACTTTACATCCTCCACATGTTTGAAACTAGTAGCAGCAGTAGAAGTAGAACTAGGAGAGAGCTTCACTACTCCAGTGGCTGCCATTGTTGATCAAAAATACTCTCTAGTTCTCTACACAGAGAGAGAGAGAGAGAGAGAGAGAGAGTGAGTGAGAGTGGATCGATTTGCAACTAGAAAATACGGCTTATAAGAGTATGTATATAGTGAGGATATGTTTGGCAAGCCTTAAAAAGTTGCTCATAATTAAATTTACTTATAAGTAATCAGAATTGTAGCATCAGTACTCCAACTCTTAGCTCTTATAACAACTTTGCCTCGAACCTTGATAAAGGAGCAAGTTGGTCCTAATTTAAATTAAATAATTTATTGGAGAATGTGACTGTGCTAATTGTAAGCACTGTATTGTTTAAATTTCATTACTCGATTAGTCCAACTTTGACAATATTTATTCAAAATGCAAGGCATGTAAAGCACAAGTGTGAGGATAAATCGTAAATAGAATGCTGATCGAATTCGGTCCTACATTCATCTCTTGAACGCTATGATAGATCATCATGTCTATCTCTAATAAAATCATTGATACTTCTAGCCTATCATCTGGTGATTTGAGTGATATACGCTTACATAGACATGTACGACGCTTTCGATCTTATATGTATACATGATATCACTGTTCACTGAAATCATGATATTTCGGGATGCTAATTATTCAAGTCATGACATCTCATATGTCAAGCGAGTCTGTCAATTGACTCTATTACTTTTTATAGTCCACTTGGTGTGCGAAATGTTGTGACTTGAGAGGTTCGAAGTCTAAATTGTTGTGAATTAAGTAAATAGTTCCATCACTTGTTCATACAAGACTATCTGAATGAAGTTTTGGCCATCAATTGATCCGTTGCTATTGGTAGTGGATTGCATTAGTTGCCAAATAAAACCAATTGAGCCCATGTTTAGTTTTGATTAAAATCAGATTTTTATTATATCTTGATGAAAATGAATGAAATTTGTGATGGAAAGTTATCGATTTCATAAAATATGTAGTTAAAATTAATTATTCATTTAAATTTAATTTTTTATCAAATTTTTTACTTTAAAAAAAAATGACGAGATACTTTTCAAATTCTCAATTTATACATAATTGAATGAAATTAACCTGAAATAAAAACTAGTTCAGATAAATAAGAGTGTGAGATTAGATTTGGTAGAAAAATTATAGGTTTTTCTTTTTGGACGTTTGCCAGTGGACACGATTTTGTGGGCAGGAGGAGGGATGATAAGGTCACAGATGACACGTGAAGATATCTGTGAAGGTGTAATTCTACACCGTTGGTTTTTTTATTTCTCAACTTTTAATGATTTGATTTGATTATTTATAGAAATTGCGGTGTGTTTGGTGACAAGGCAAGAAAGGGAAAGGCCAACGTCAATGTCAATACATTAACAAATGAAAGGCTATCAAGTTTCACAAGTGACAACAATTTTCGTTTTAGTCATCATTTAGTTAATGTTAATTATTAATTTTAATCATACGTTTGTAATTACTAGTCCAATGAAAGGAATCCGAATCTTTGCTTTCAATATTTCAAAGTTGAGTATCGAGCTTTCTTGTACATAAAGGTGGGATTAGTCTGGCCTTAATTCACGCAATTAGCCACTTTCGTCGACTCTTTTGAATGTTCGCACGAGGTTTCGAGAAAAGATGTCAGTTATTCACCCATTTACTGAAAGAATAAATCTGCAAGTACATAATAATTTTACAGATTTTTGTACAGGAAGACGGTCAAAAACCTGTGAAATTTCATGTACTTATAACTTTGTTCTTACTGAAATTCACTAGTATTTTTTATAAATTCGTATGATGAAAAATAACTAAAAAAAAAATAGTGCATTGTCCCATCATCCCATGTGCTTGATTGAAATATTTGTCCTTAATAGTTATGTACCTATATTTTTTATCAAAAAATTCTTAGCGTGCTAAATCTGTAAGAAAAAAGTGAAACATGAACTTACGTGATTGGTGAAAAGATTTTGANTAATAAATATTTTTTAATTAATTAGCTAAATAACTGATTTTTGTATTTTTTGACGTAAAATCTGAATTTTAAATTGTGTGAAACTAAAACCATGATTTATGTATTCTTCCTCGTGAATTTGTCCCAAACACGCTTTAACCACTGAAATAGGAAGACCATTCTCTATAGGGTCACACGTCAGTTTTAGATGAAAAAAGAGCAGCTTAATTACAAGTTCAACTGACTTATAAGCTGAGCCAAACATGATCTTATCACTAATATAATATGATTAAGAAAGAGACATAACGGTCAAATTTAAATGAACAATGTCTATTAATTTTCCTCTGTTTCTGCAGTCCCGAATCTTTTATCAAGATCACAAAAAACAAAGAAAAAATGACTATTGGGAACGGAAGACAAAACTCTGTAATATGTAACAAGTTCACATAATTGAGTGTGGTAATTTCTATATTTTTTTTACCACAATTGGACTTCTTACATAGTGTTTACCATCAGACCATGTCAACTGGCCAAACTCATAGTCCAAAGCTGCATTGGATTGCCTAGCCTTGAGAGTAAGTTTGAATGTTTTCTCTTCACCAATTTCATTGAACTTCAAAGTACCCGGCTTGATATGAACCGATATTCCAGCTGGGCTGCGGACACTAGCTTTATAAGTACCCGGCGAACCAACATTCTTAACTGTTCGAGACACAGTTGTCGAGCCCTTGAGGTTCGGGACTGTGATCGAGGGGTAGTTTAAGTTGATGAGACTAATCGGCTTGGAACATGTATATGGTTTATCTGAGACCAACTTGATTTGAGTTTGATTATAGCCGAGGGAGCATAGAAATTTCAAGTAATCCTTAACTCCTAAATCGTAAACCAACCCGGGATCCATTGCAAGGTTTGGTTGTACGTGTCCTCCTCCATAGCAAAATGGTGTAGCTTTTGAGTGAGACGCATTTGTCAATGGCTCAAAAGCATTATCGCGCGTGCTTGCTGCAATATAAGAATATAAGATGAATATAAGAATACAAGGTTAGTGAGAAATGGAGATTCGGGGGAAAAACTGAATGATTTGTGACTGCTACGAAATTCTCACCTGTGGTCATGATAGCGGATTTAATAGCTGATGGGCTCCAAGTTGGATGAAGGGTTTTCAAAAGGCCGACAACACCAGAAATATGAGGACATGACATTGAAGTTCCTGATACTGAATTGAATAGGACACGACGTGAATCAAAATCTTGATTTGTAGGTCCTTGGGCTTCTGTATAGGCCGCTATGACACTCACTCCTGGTGCAGTGATATCAGGCTGAACAGAATATACAATTGATTATCAGTCTTCCGACAAGAAAAGAAACAGCAGAAATGACTAAGTCGAAATGAAAACCTTGAGAATCTCTGGGGTAATGGTGTTTGGCCCCTTGGATGAAAATGCTGCCATGAACGGAGCTGGTTTCGTGCCTAATTGTGTTGTTGCAGGAGTGATATAAGCCATTGGAGACCTGATAAAAACATTTCCAAATCCACACATTTCAATTGGTCTTGCAGATTTTCATTAGCACAATAAGAAGATGCTATATAATTGTCAAGTTTTCTAACCTCGTTGAATTGATATACGAGAAAAGAGCAAGTCCATCCGTGTAATTGATATGTGAAGCCGGTAGTACATGAGGATCAGCAAGAATTTCATTCCCGGATAGATCATTGTTGGCTAGAACCATTCCGACCGCTCCAGCTAAAGCAGCTTGTCGGCCCTTGTCAACTCGTGCATTATCTCCTCGTAAACAGACTAAAATTTTCCCCTTCACCTTCTTGGGGTCCAGTGTTCCAGCTTTACAGAGAATACTGCATGAATATGCACAATGACTTACTATCACTACATAAAAAACACGGAATTGACTCTTTTTATGAAGTTAAAGCACGTTGAATATGATGTTCAAATTTTAATCCTTACGCTTCGTCAACTGATGCATTGGCGGCTTTAGCATATTGAGCAGTAACAATTGGAAATGACTTCTTATTTGGTAATGCTTTGTTAGAAAGGCTTTGCCCCTGTAGAGCAGAAATAGTTAGCTGTTAATTTCTCTACGTCAAGAAAACCAATGCCTCTAACAAGACCAAAATTAAATAAGTATAGGATGCTGAGTACTTTTAAGGCATCTGCATCGTATTTCAAATGTTCGATATCTTCTCTAGAATTCAGATGGCAGAGCTAGGGGGGACAAAAAAATAGAAAAATTTTCTATGGAAATTTATTTTACCCTTAAAAAATAAATAGGCTTGGGGGCAGGCATGGTCTAAATTAAAGCCCAGGCCTGTTCCCCTCCCTTCGCCCTTGCTAATATTAATTTTCGACTGAAATTAAAGCCTTGATTCAAAAGACATGATGGAAAAGGGAGTCAAGAAGAAGAAAGACTTACTTGGAATCTAATTTGGTTCCCCAGGATGACGTAACTAGGAAACTGGCGGTCCATGGTGCTTGCTCCAACCGTAATCTGCCAAGGTGCAATATTGGAAACCGTAGCAGCACCTGGTCCAGAATTACCAGCCGAGCAAACAACAACAATGCCATGCATAACAGCATGAAAGGATCCAATGGCAACACTGTCATTATAAAAGGGAGCAGGATCTCCACCAAGAGATACAGATAACACGTCAACTCCATCGTGAATGGCCATATCAAAGGCAGCCAAAATATCAGCATCAAAGCACTCGTTGCCTCCCACTGGAGGCCAGCAAACCTTGTAAGCAGCCACCCGAGCTTTGGGTGATCCGCCTTTTGCTGTTCCATTTCCAAATCCAAAAACGTTTGCTCCAGCAACGAAATTGCCACCTGCTGTTGATAAGGTATGTGATCCATGACCTTCATTGTCTCGTGGTGTGTTGAAGGTGGAATTGAGAGGTCCCACGGTTGCAACGTATCCTTTATTGAAGTATCTTGCTCCAATGAGCTTCCTTTAACATAAATATGTGCAAAAGGATGATCAAACAACATTGTCAAGAGTTTATTTTTATTTGCAATCAATCTGATGACAATATTAAAGAGTTCTTTGAGAATTTAAAGCAGATGGCATATTCTAGAATATATGAAGTGTGTTCACAAAACTCATTTACATTATACTCTTTGAAATTTGATGTGTAGTCATGCAAACATGTTGGCTGGTGTTTTGACAAGAAAATCAACCGAATGAAAGAACACAAGGCAGAGAGAAGTCTTATCTTTCAAATCTTAGATAGAAATGTAAAAAAGCATATAGAAAATGTTTAGGCCTTCAATTTTAGCTGCAATCCTAATACTATTTGTTATTTGAAGAAATTTCATATATCCTTGCATGATAGTTCTTGCTCACACTACATCAACTCGTGATGTGGGAACACAAAGTACTAAAGAGTTCTCAATTACATGGAATCACTTATTATTTTCCATGCTGAGTCTTAAAGATATGAGCGATTCAAAAACTTCCTATCCAGATTAAATTCAACTAATTGGTTCCTATTACACAATGTCCTGGATAATGGAGTGTCAGTTTAACGCTATCCCAACACTTCATCCTGTCTATACACGCCCTTGCTGCCAGAATAATATGTTTTTAAGGCAATCTTATTCACACCACTCCTTTTCTTCAACCAGAGAAATGGGGAAAAAAACTAGATTCCAAATTACATTTCTTAAAAAGGGGATAATATTCGAACCTTCAAAAACTTCTTCCCTCAATAGATTCAAACATGAGAATGGATTGTGAATACTGAAAAGTTCAACATTCTCTTTCGCTTTATGTTGACACGAAAAAGAATATAGTTATGGTTGGTTCCTGTTGATTCTAATGTCTCGTAGAATTATCTATACATCTTTTAAACTAATGAACTTAAGAACGAAATAATAATGTCAAGTTTTATTGATTTAGCCTCCTTGGCAAAATATATAAAAATCATTTATAAATTGTCAAACTTCATTTCAACCACACATTCGAATGGATCCACAAGTGTTATTCACTTATCCATCATTGTATTCTAACTATTTATAAATTAGACCGTTTTTAAATTCTTCCAAAACGGAGGTATACTTGTATCATCACTTCTATAGTACCAGTGATCTCTTAAAGTGTAGGATCCAGGGAAAAAGACTCCTGTGAAGAGCCATTTAGATAAGACACACACAGTTGATAGAGAAATTTGACCTGTTGCAATGGAAGCTGGAATCTATATCATTTTGGCAAATTCCTTTCCACTTTGATGGAACTGGTCCAAATTCTTCATCCCTAAAGCTCTTCGAATCTGGCCATACACCTGGTTCAATTCCATAGAAGTTAAGACGGAAAAGCGTTTTAGCGATGGGACAATAATGAAACAAAAACAAAGAAGAAAAAAATAGTATACAATGGAAATTTTTTGTATAGGTTCTTGTATCTTATTCATTTGCAAATGCATTAGCAGTAATATAACATGAAGGACTACATAATATGGTCTTCAAAATCAGCTGTATTGCAGAGACGTGACTCTGAACTATTTTATCAGTACACTTTCTTTTTCTAACAAAGTTATATTGTTCAACAATCAATCTGCTTGAATTCCACTCTGAAAATAGTCTCAATCCTCTACACTTTTACTGATATCTGGCATACAAGTGACTTCACAACCAGAGAGTAGTATAGTCTGGAAGGATTAGTAAAATAAAATAAAATTGTGCATGGGTTAAAATACCAGATAGAGGGCCCAATTTAATTTTCATCATGATTCATTTAGAAAATTATAAACATGTCGGGTTTTTGGTAAACAAAAATTTGGCATGTCCCATCGTTAAGTGGTTGAGTAAGATACAATATTAAGTTGAAATGACTTAAATGATAAAAACATATTACACCCATCGTGCACAGCCATTATGCAGTGCGAGAAACAAAAATCCATAAGCACTTGATTTTATCGAGTACATGAACTTAGTTGAAAAAGCAAAGGTCAATTGAGAACTTCTAATCAAGAAAGCCTTGATTAAATAAATTCTTATCACATTTGAAAGTGGTTGGTCATGTATAGTTTATAGATAATTATAATTATACACAAAGCACTAGATTCCATGTTGTCATTATTCTGATTATGGTGCAAATAAACAATAATTTATCTTACTTCAGTAAATCAATTGTCCAGATGCAAATTATTGGTTGCCAACTGTCTTGCCTCAAAAAGTTCCAAGCAAAGATGGGCAAAAATAATAGAGTTTTAAAACCAAGACAAAATTTTATCAGTTAGTTTCTAAATAATTGGAGATTAAGATTACTAAACAATTGCAAAAACAGTAATATGTAATAGAGTGCATCGGTGTCTACAAATGAAGGGACAAGAGACAGCTAACCAGTATCAAGGTTCCCAATAATGGTATCTTCGCCGAATCTGGCCTTCTTCCATATTGTGTTGCCAGTGATTTTCCCATTATCCTCTAGCCCGAGGAAATCCCACGACCGGGTCGTGTGCAATTTTCGTCCCTGGTTCAAGAATACCGATGCAACCTCAGGATGCTCTGCACTTCAGGTTGTTAGTTACCAAACCGTGATCTCAATTATGATAGCAATATTAACAACTTACTAGATATTTCAATTGCTTCTTTCTCTTCAATTATTGCAGCAAAACCATTGATGTGTCTTGTGTAAGAGTAGAAGATTGCATCTTTGGCCTTATCAGAACTGTAGTTGAAAAAGATATGGACAATTAGTTGAATCCACTGTAAGTAAACTAAAACTTCATGTGTAGAAACTTTATTTACCTTCCCAAGAATGATCCAAGAAACTGATAATGAGAGTCCGTTACCCTAACATAATCAGTGGATGTGACTTCAGGTCCGTGTGAATGAGCTCCCAAGTACACCACATAAGACTAAACAAAGAAAAATTACATGGAAATATTTAAGCTTTTACTCTGTTATTAACCACTAATAATGGAAGCGTGTACCATAGGCAGCCAAGACTAAAAATGCTTACCTTTTTGGTGGCAAATGTGGGTCTAAGTAATAGTAATATAACAAGTGAGAGGAGGTAAAGGGAGGAAGCATGCCTACTCGCTTTCATTGCTCCTCCTTTTGGTAGCTTCAACACCCCTCTTGCACACTACATAAATAGTATGGAAGTCCCAAGACCCCCAACCCCTCCCCCCTATTTAAAAAGTTCAGCTTACAGTGCAGTTGACATTCAACTATAAAAAAGTAGTGAATCTCATCATTGTTTGACTTAAAATATAAGGAATCACCACTAGAAGGCTACCACTCATTGCATGGAACTGGTCCTTACTCATCTGTTTTATCTCTTGGGGTTTGTGTAAGATAACCAAGAATATACCAAATGTGGAAGAGGCATTTCAACAAACAAACATGAAGAAGATCACAAGAAAAAGTGACCCCAACATTTTGAGTGGGATAAAAAGTTGATCCAAGCCATGAATTTCATATGGTCCAGAGTGATGACAAAATTTGATGTATGGCATATAATAATTTGCTTATGATATGCTTAAAGGAAACATTAATAACACACTGATGGTTAAAAGATTGTGATTTCTAATTGCCATGATCAAAACATGCCCACAGAAGTCAAAAACTCTGAATCTAGGAACACCTAGAAGCTAAGATACTATGAATGCCCATCAAATTAGACAAACTTTTATGGTACTTTGAAAATTTGTATCTGCATATGTCAGTAATCAACTTTATGTAATTTATTAATAACTAATCAAACATTGTGGTGCGTGCACCAAAGAAATGGACCTAATGGTCCTCTCTTACTATAATGCTTCCTCATAGTGCTAAAGGACCACTAAAGGCACTTCATTTAACTGTCAAAAAAATAAAAATAAAAATTAGCTCCTTTTTACGCAAAGCTTGAAAGGTCAGAACGCTTCTAATCTTGATCTCGTTTACATCAAATTATCGAAAGTGCTAGTATATTTAACGAGCTTAACCAAGTCTTGCATCACAACGTTTTTTGGGCTTATAGCTATTTGATCGCTCTCTTTACACAAGTGTTGTAAGAGCATCTCCAAGAGACTTTTCATTTTTAAAGAGTATATTCTATTATTTAGAGAGCATCTATAAATTTAGAGAGTTAAAATTTTGAAATACTCCGACAAATTCTTTATATTTAGCACTTGATTTTACTACTCAAAAAAAATATTTATTATTTCTCTTTATCTTTTATTTTAACTAGCTCTTCTTTAAATTATTTTATTATTTTACTACATTGAAAATTGAAACACTTTTAATTATAGAGAGTCAGTTTGACTCTCCAAATTTGAAGAGTCAAACCCAATCTCTAAATTAAAATGTTAATTTAAAGAGTTTCTTAGAGATACTCTAACAATTGGCCGCCAAACAAACACCCTTCGTGGCTCCATTGCCACCTATTATAACTCGATAAGATTCAAGGGTCTTTTGACCAATAGTATGTGGTCATTAGGAATGTGGGTCCCTTTTGATGGCTAATGTATATGAATGGGACCTGGTGGGACACACAAACCTTAACCTTTTGTGGGCAGATGATAAGATAAAATTGGACTAGGGTTCAGCCAATGGCATGGAGTTGACTCAATATTTTGCATCAAGCTTTAGTTGCTTTCTGGTACTGTAAGCCGCACTAAAATTGCCACGATGTTCGTAATAAAATATTATTGAGCGTTCACTCATTTTTACACAATATTACCCATTCATTATTCATCTCAGTTCTATTCGTCTATTTGGACAAAAAGTTTAAGTAGACGGATGAAAATTTTATGTGGCAATAAATAGAGTTAAAACTTGAGTGTTAATTAAATGAGCGAAAACCAACGTTTACCTTTGGATATTACCTACTCGCTCAAACTAAAAAAGTTACCGGACACTTGACCCACTTTTATACGAAAGTTACCTATCCATCATTCATCTCAATTCCGTTTGTCCACTTGGACAACCAGTAACTTTTTTTATTTTTGAGTGATCAAATAGTAATTAAAAGTAAATGTTGGTGATTACTTATTTAATTAACTTTCAAGATTTAATACTATTTATTGTTACGTAGGTATTTCGTCTGCCACTTGGATTTTTTTGTCCATGTGGACAAACGGATTTGAGATGAATGATGGATGGTAATATCGTATGAAAATAAGTGAATAATAAGTAACTTTTTATTTTTTAGTGAGTATATAGTAATCAAAAGTAAATGTTAATTATTATTTATTACACATTTAATTAACCCCAAAATGTAAATTCAGCCTAATTATTAGGTAGGATTAATTGATATAATAAATAGTATTTTAAATTATTTTTCTTTCCCAATATAATTCGTGCTATTAAACATGCCAAAATTCCGCAAGAAAATCACAACTTTCTGGCGCCAAACCCAGACCCCCCAGGCCCCAACCTTGCCTTGAAAAATGAAATCACACCTAACACTGGTTAGAAATTGTTCTCCTATTCACATGGGCACCGTAAAATTGTCCACTTGCTGACGTGGCGGTGGAATATCACTTAAAGTTGAGGAATGATAAACAGTCGGGCTCAGTGACAGGAATGGGTGTCGGCACCTGTTTGATTTTTTTTTTCAAACTGTCCAATTAAATGCTGACACGTGTTCCCTGTTTTTTAAATCCTGTCACTTACCCTGTTAGTGTAGCATTGCTCCTTAAAGTTCTCTCTAAAATGGACAAAATGGGACTTCTCACCGTGAACGAGAGAAAAAAAAAACACGAGGGAACGCTGGTCACCAAAATTAAATTCTACCTAATGCAAAGTTGAAGTCAAAAAGATACCATACGTATGTTTTAAACAAATTCTTATTGAGATTTAAGCAGCATTTTCGGTATCATTTCCAATGAAAAAAATAAAGAGAAAAATTTAAATCAATTTCGCCATTTTATATACGCTACACTAGTCTATTGCCATAACTCATGGCCATCCGTTTACATTAAAAATGATTTTTAAGCTTCGAGATTAGACTACAATATATCTCACCAACATCGAGTTGAAGAATTATTTTTAAAAATTTTTACAACACATTTACCAATTTTCAGAAAAAAAAAAAACATAAATAGGATAATTCCTTAAATGTTTTAGGAAGCAAATGCGCCTAAGATTAAGGAGACTATTAATGCTCGAAGGCAGGCACCGGTTATTCAACAAATTTCTTTGCTCATTAATTCACACTCGCGTGTTCAAAGGATAATATTAGTCAATGCTTCGATGTTCTTCTATGTCATTGTCATGTTAAGTAATTAATCATTGCAAATTCCAATTTAAGTAAAAAATTATCTTTATTATTGGATTCACACACGTAATTTATATATTCCATTACAAATATGGGGTTAAGTAAAATTTCACGTGATTCAATAAGTAAATAGAAATTCAGCATTAAGACGTGAAGGGTTCTTATTCCACAACAACAAAGGCACTCCTTACGCTTTCATGGGATTTTGTTGTTGAGAACTCGAACCGTCGTATCAACAAATAGTGATGAGTTTATTTCATTTTTATCGGATAGGTACAAAACCCTGGAATGGAACCAAAAAAAAGTTGGATCGAAAGAATAATGTTCATTTTATTTAAAAAATTGACAAAAAATTAAATGAAAGTCAATAATTAATTTTAATTATATATTTTATGAGCCCGACAATTTTTAATAACTTTTCAGTTATGCATTTTATTAATTTTTATCAAAATATAGTAAAAATCTAATTTTTAGTAAAACAACCAAATAGGAGCTAAGTAACATTTAGACTATATAGATCATGTTCGGCTAGTTAAATAAATAAGTACAAATTCACCGTGAATCATCTTGTTGCCCTTACGGATGGAAATGGAGTTCCGCAGGATAGAATGAAGATTAAAATATTCCCATTTACCGTCCTCAATTACTTATTTATTTATTATTTTCGGCCCCAATTCCGAACAAAACTAATTAACTAGATATAGTTAGTTGGGAGTTGGGACGAGAGATTTGACCCTTCCATATCTTCTTGAAAGTGTAACCCATGGAAGAAGATTGAGATTTGTGTGGAAGAAGAAAAGGGTGTTATAGACTAACTTTATCTTGTATTTAGAATTTTAGAATCTTCAGCCACTTTTCAGTATTTGGCTTTACTACATTCATCAGTCAATTCTCGATCGTTTTGGAATTGCTTTTTCAGGAAAGTGAAAGAATAAAAAGAATGTCAAACTTGGAAATCAGTTAATTAATTAATTAACTTTTTTTTTTTTTTAATTGAAATTCTATTACACCTTATCGACTAGTTATCGAAAAAGAAATCTAGGGTGTGTTTGACACCCATTTTGAAAAAGAATTTGATTTGAAATAGTGATTGATGAAAGAATGTGTGGTTAAAAAGTAAGGAGAATTTTTGAGTTTATGTGTAATATTATTTTATTATAGAATGTGTGGTTGAAATGAAGAAAGAGAAAAAATG